>JBBPBX010023078.1:29038-40852 GCA_038048925.1 Garcialebias charrua | reverse complement strand
ACTTCAAATGTATTAAATTTGCATCAAATCTAAGTGTTACTGCTGGGATTTGAGTCCAAAAAGAGCATCGCTAGGTCCAAACACAAACATGCATCAGTCCTTAAAACAATCTGTAATTTTCTAACATCAACGTTGCCATTAAAGTGAACAGAACAGCAAAAAGCTGCTCGGAGATTTAGCTGCCTTTTTATTTTCTTCCCAAATGACTTGGACTTACAAAGCTCAAAGGTTCTTCGGGGGGAAATGACACTATTTCACGTGTTCCCGGCCCTGAACATGTTTACTCTCTGTCATCTGGCACACTAATAGGAAGCGGGTCAGTGCAGCAGAGAGAAGAGGGACACGAGGTCAGCACCTGCACACTCATCTGATTGGCTGACCTCTCCGGGCCTGGTGGCAGGTGAGCAGCCTGGTGAGCCAGAACATTTTTTTTTTTACGTTGGCCTTTGACGTCTACTGAAGTCATCTTGACTGTTTGATTACAGCAAAGTGAGGCTATAAGAACCAGAAGGACACATCAGCTGCACTGAACATTGATAATCAAACACTTTCTTCTTTATTTCTTATGCACTGGACTCTCTTTAGCTTTAAATGCCTCATGTTGTGTGCTCTTCACTGATCATTGTTTTCTTTTGTCCTCTCCATTTGTGACACTCCCGCTCTGAACGCAGCCTGTAAAGTCGACACATATTGGCAAATGGATGGGATGGTTTCATTTAATTTGTGTGGTGTGTTACAGGTCCACTGGTTACGCCTGTTTTGGAGTTAATTAGTCTAGTTGACTCCGTTGAGGAAAAGCTGTCGCTGGCACTCGCACCTTCAACTCGTTTTGTTCTTCTGGGCAGAGAAATGCATCATCTCTTCACTCATCAAACATGTCAGATCATCCAAATTATATCAAGCACTGAGCCATTTCTTTTCATTAGAAACTCTGTTTTCCAGCGCTGACGCAGCAGAGAAACGGGAGCCAGATCCATCAACACACAACTCTGTTGTTATTAACGTGTTCCATGTTTCATTGTTTCTGTTTTATTTGAAACCTAATGGTGTTAATAAACAGTAAAAAAAAAATTTAATCTGGCAAAGAAAAGCGCTCGCAGACATTAATATTATGCAGCCAGACATCAAGTAAAGGATGGCAGCGCTCCTCCATCACTGTGTGCTGCTTTTCTGAATGAGCTCCTCATTCAGGTTTGATTCCAGTGCCAGGACGTTAATGAAAGATGGCAAGCAGCAGATCCAAATCACAAACTGGCACCAGCCAAGAGAAGAAGTCTGAGCTAATTATCTGAGAATCAGATATAAAAATATGAAAACATGCAAAATACTTTGAGATTCTGGTAAAAACTCGACCCTGACAAGGAAGCGATAAAGAATGAGAAACGGACACACAATAAAAAGTAAATAGACACCTGAAGCACAATTATCTCTGCAATCAAAATGTCATAAAGGCTCCGGCAGAGCTCAGCGTACGGCCTGTACGCCGCTCTACGTGCGCATTCTGTGCGCACGCGTTCACTGGCACAGCTCTGCTTTCGTTCTCATGTTACAATGCTCACGTTTTCGCTCCAAATTCTTGTTGTAATTTGAGCAGCTGCGCGCAGAGCGTTTACCTACGGGACAAACTGAGGTCGCTGATTGGTCATTTGCTGACACGCCTACTGAATTGATTGACAGGTCGAGTGGGAGACAAAAAAAAAGGCATGAGCTGGCTGGCTGCAGCCGCTGCGGTGTTTCTAAACTTTATATGTTAATAAAAGTTCTAAAAAATAAAAACAGGGAGCCCTGGTCCTGCAGCCCACCAGGAAATATTTAGAATGTTGCGCAGCCAGGTAGGACATGAGTTATTATTCGCTCGTGACAAATTCATTCATTTCAGTCATGGAGTTAACGGAGGAGGAAGCGATTACTTGACTTTTGGCAAAAAAAACAAAAGAAAAGCCCAGATCAGTGACGAAGAAGGGGAATTTAATTCATTTGTGTCACATACAAAACAGTCCGGCGCCGGGCAGTTTATTGTGAGACAACGCGCATCGCGTACGCGGTCGTAAAATTTGAGCTTTGCGCGTTCGTGCCCTGCGGGGCTACGCTTGTGCCTCTGCGTACGTACGGCGTAGTGTGGCGTACTGCCTGTACGCTGAGCTCTGCCGGGGCCTTAAAACTGCAGATCAACCCTTCAACATCTGGGTGATCAGAGTTCCACAAAGTTCCAAACATCAACAGAACAGAGATGATCAGAACCAAGGTATGTTCCTCACTGTCCTTAAAGAACAGTAATTAACCAGACAAATCACATCCATCCATCCATCAATTATCTTTTACCCACTTCTTCCTTTTCTGGTCTTGGAGGTCATTGGTGCCCGTGTCCAGCCATCAGTGTGTGTGAGGCAGTGAACACCCTGGACATGTCTCCAGTCCACCACAGGAACACATAGAGATAAACGAGACAAACGACCATTCACTCTCTCATCACACCTAGGGACAATTTAGAGTTACCAATCAGCCCAACATGCATGTTTTGGGTCTGTGGGGGGAAACTAGTACCAGGAGAAAACCCACACATGCACAGAGAGAACATGCAAACTCCACCCAGGAAGGCCCCCGGATCGGGGCAACCTGCTCACTGAGAGGCAGCAGCTCTACCAACTGAACCACCGTGCTGCCCCAGACAAATCACATTTCAGTGAAAATACAACGTGAGCACTGACTGTGCTGAAGACGATGAAACTGAATTGTTGAGCTAAAACCAGCTGAACAGTAGCTAGAAGGTAAATGCATCAACCTTTGATTGATTCTACTTTTGATCTTAGCTGATATTGTTATTGACTTTAATTGTTTTATTATTTGTTTTATTGTCATTTAATTCTGTTGCTCCTTGTAGCACTTTGAGATTTTCATTAATGAAAAGTGCGTTATAAATTGGATTCATTATTATTATTATTATTATTATTAACCTTTATGATCAAAAGAGTAATTTCTGCACCTTCATTCATTAAATTAAACATGTCCTGAGCCACAATACCTGCTACAACTGGGATTCTCAACTGGTGGCCCACAGACCACTTTAAGTTAGTTGGAGGGTGCTTTTCTGGACAGTAGGGGTAATTTTACAAAACTAAAAATATCTAATGATTTTTAACATTTACTGATTTTTTACACTCTTTAAGACAAAATAAAAGACAATATTCTTGCAAAGAAGGAAAAAAAACAATAAACTATGCATTCTTATGTGATTTTTTTATTGTAGAAAAATTATGTATACAGTACTACTTTGAAGAAATAAAGCATAAAGTGAAAATGAGTATGTTTAACTCCTTGTAATGATTCTAGTGTTCATATTTGCAAAACAAATTACAGGAAAACTGCTAAAAGTAGCCCTTTTAGTTGTTATAACAACTAATAAAATTCAGTTTTATGTCAGTTTTGGTCAAAGCTTGAAAGAGCCGCTGCAGATGGACCAAAGAGCCGCATGTGGCTCCAGAGACGCAGGTTGCAGACCTCTGGGCTAGCTAAAAGGAGTGGAATGGTAGCTAAAAGCTAAAAACTAAAAAAAAAAATGGCACAAAAGAAGACACAAACCGAGCCAAAGTGGCTGAAGCTGATTTCAAAGAGAAAAACTTGTAAATAAATAAATAAAAGCCCGGAGATCTCCATGTTTTTATAGGGAATATATATTTTAAATAAAGTTAAATGTTTTCAAAAGTACAAAACTTACAAAATCCAAAAGTCAAAGCATCGAATTATTTTAATATAGTTTTCAGCAACTCAGTGAAACATTTTGTTTCACTAACAACTAAAAAACAGAAATATAAAACCCATCTGTCCATATCCAAATACATGCCTTTTATCAAACACTTGAAGTGTAAATCTTTATCCTGAGTTTGTTTGCTCTTTTCTAAAGGGTTTCAGTCTAATTTAGGGGGTTTCAAACCCTCTTTTCTCCCCATAATCTGAACCGTCTAAATCTAAACAGGTGATTTAAGAGCTAAACCAAAGCAATCTGTAAGAACGTAGAAGAAAAAAATTGGATCTGACAGGAGACCAAATAATCTTCCACAGCTTTTTATTGCTCCTTCTTCTCGAGCTGCTGTTCCTCTCATATGTGGATTCTTTAATAACTCACATTTGATAAATAGATCGCATCAGACGAGCTTCAGGAGCTCTGACTGCCATTTCTCTTCCATCTTAAGAACAGTTCTCTCTGCTCACCCAAGAGCTTCGCTTTCCCAGCAGTAAAACACAGCAGCTTCTAGGAAAGTGGTGACATTTTATCATCTTCTTTGTGTGTTCAGCACCCATCGGCTGATTGCTTGAAGAGGCCATTCATGGAGCTCTTCTTGCTGCAAGAATGGCATTTATTCATCCACTCCAGCTTCTCTTGCTCTTTACAGGCTTAGCTGTACATTAAGTGCTCCAAAAAGCTTGGACGTTGCCTTAAAAAAAAATAAAGAAAAAAAGAAACATTTACATTTTTAGAATGCACTTTGACTCAACCTGACAGTTTTTTTTTTTTACTTTACATGAGCTAAAGTTCCTGATGCTACAAACTAGACTATTAGAGCAGTGATATAATGAGATTATTATTATCTCCAATGAGATAACTGTAGGTCCGATTCCACCAATAAGCAGTCACATGTCGACGTGTCCCTGGGCGAGACACTCAACCCCTCTCTGCCTCTGATGTGTGTCCCATTGGTGTATGAATACAATCTGAAGCACTGATTAGACTCTATAGAATGATTTATTCAGATTAACTTTGTAGCGACGTAGTAGAGTGCTGTTTGAATGTGTGTGTGGAGGTAAACGCGGGCACAGAATGGGTCGTAAAGAGATTTGAGTATTCTTGTTGGATAGAAAGGTCTTATATAATTACAGTGCAATTAAACTCGTCTTCTCATATATTATCACTGAAACCAAGATACTCAGATTTCAGATAAAGCACTGCGATATGACTTTGTGTTTACACAGACTACTTCCTGATTCCTGAACCAACCATGTTAAAACTACAGTACGTCTCTTTTGTAAATGAGTCCTCGAGGCTCAATGAGACAAACTTGTATAAATAAAGGTTGAATGAAAAATAAACAAAGCACGTTACAGCAAATACCTGTAGCTTCACATTATTCATTCAACCTTTATTTAGACAAGTTAATTCCATTGAGCCTCAGGGACTCATTTACAAGAAATACCTGATTTTAACAGAGTGATGACAACAGTGCACAACAAAGACAATAATAGACAATCACAAAAGAGGCATACTATATATATANGGTTTAACCTATATTAAGGTATTTTCATTGGGCTACGGTGGCTTCGCCCCTCTCCCAAACCACAGTGTTGCTGATGTGGTTCAACACTGGTGAGTAAATTTTACTTATTCGCGGCTCCGCCGCTCGTAGCGGCTTAGTCCGCCTCGGTGGAGGGTACCGTGTGATAGGGCTAGGCGATATACCGATATTTTAAAAATATCGAGATAATTTTTTTCCGCGATATAAGTTGAGACTATCTCGATATAAACGGTATAAGTTCTATACTTGAAAATCCTCCTGCTGTCTTCTTTCTCCCACTCGCCTCCCTCCCTCTCCTTCACTGAACACAAACAACCATTCACTCTCTCACTCACACCTAGAGACAATTTACAGTTACCAATCAGTCTAACATGCATGTTTTTGAGCTGTGAGAGGAAAGTGGAGTACCCAGAGAAAACCCACGCGTACACTGAGAGAACATGCAAACTCCACCCAGAAAGGCCCCCAGACTGGGATTTGAACCATTTACCTGCTCGCTGAAAGCAGCAGCTCTACCAATTGTGTCACTGTGCTGCCCAGCTGCTTCATTATTTGGATATTTATTTAAAATTTCAGCAGTATGAAGAAAGAAAACTAGGTTTGTTTCATATTGCGATAAAGGCTGACATTCAGCTCACACACCTGTAAAAGTCAGATGTTTCAGGTTTTTGTAATAAATTGCATTTGTTCTATTTGCGGCACTGAGCCGCTTTAGTCTCTGCACCTCTCAGAATGTGTTCAAGAAAATGAAACATTGGTATTCAGAACGTGGAGCTGGTTTTGTTGCCAGCATTTTAAGATTGCACATGGCCCAGAAGTTGATGCCAAGCAGTGAATTGCTTATTAGCTACAATAGTTGTGGTTGTTACATCAAAACATTAGCATATTGATTTGTTGTCACATGCTTGACAGTTTTTGAGTGTGATTCTGTAAGGATCTGTGTGCTTCAGCTTTCAAATGTCTTAGTCTGTGGTAATATATCATATGATTTCCTTAGACCAATGGAATATACCGTATGATCGCCTTAGACTGATAATATACCGTACGATTGTCTTAGACTGAGAGAATATACAGTATGATTGTCTTAAGCCTCCAGTATAGCTGTCCATTGTGTCCAGCGCCGCTGGACTCGCGTGTGCTGCGCACCGGCAGCTCATATTATACTCTGTGCAAGCGCATCTCTCTGGAGTGCAGGCTCCAGCAGCTGCAGCCGGGCGGAGCGTTTACCTACAGGACAAATTGAGGTCGCTGATTGGTCATTTGCTGACACGCGAGGCAGTTTATCAATGCGCGTGCGTAGGCGTAGTAAAATTTGAGCTTGGCGCGTTCACGCCCGCGATCAAAGGCTTTTGCCGCGGCGCTCACACGGCGCTGACATGGCATGCCGCGGCGCTCGGATTAACGCGCAGCTATACTGGGGCGCCTTTAGACTAAGAGAATATACAGTATGATTGTCTTACGCCAAAATTACACTACATGCGGCTCCGCTCCGCTCCGCAGGTCGCAGCTGAGCGAGTCCAATTTCCACTTCCTCCGCTCAGCTCAGGTCCGCATGGATGCGCCGCTCTGAGACGCATGCGCGGGAATTGCGAGATCGCGCGATAAATCAAGTGATAAATAAGTAAGTCAGAACAAAACAATTCATTCGGTGGAAGAAGGAGAACAACAGTAGAGACTGCTGCCTTGATCTTCTCTCGTAAATGAGCGACAGGACATGGTTTGAGCAACAGGAAGTGATGTATTACATTTCAGAATAAAATACTTTATTTATTTATTTATTTCTTGTATTGCGTTTGTAGGCGTAGTCATAAATGATAGTTTGACAGCATTTTTGTACAAATAAATCCGTATAGAGCTAGGATTAGTCCGCCCGTGGTGATTTTATTTTGTAAATACGGAAGTTGTGCTCGTTCCTTTTCCTGTTGGTGCGACGTAATCTTCAAAAGTTGACTCCGGCACATCTCCGGCGTCCGGCAGAAATAGAAAAATTTCTAATTTTGACGGACTGCCGTCCGCTCTCCGCAGCTCGCCGCCGCCGTGCGGAGCCAGTGTAAACTCTGTCATTGATTATAATGGGTGCGTATTTGCTGCGGAGGTCGGACCGGAGCGGGGCGGAGCCGGAACGCAGGTAGTGTAATTTTGGCGTTAGACTGAGAATATACTTTACGATTGTCTTCGACTGAGAGAATGTACAGTATGATTGTCTTAGACCAGGAGTGTCAAACTCACCTACAAAAGGGGGGCAAAATTAAAACATTGTTCAAACTAAGGGCCTATTTTAGAAACTAAATCAACTCAGATCACATACCCAACATCTTTTCTTGGTCACAGGTTGAGGTTCCTCAACAAGAGTTTGATTGGTCTCATTTGAAGTTCTCTGTTGTGCTTTTGAAATCATAATCAAAGGCTACTGAAATAATTCAAGAGATAGAAGCGTTACGTTTCACATATCATCTTGGGGGCCAGATGTCAACGAGGGTTACATTTGGCCCCTGGGCCTGGAGTTTGACACATATGTCTTGGACTGAGGGAATATAGTGATTGACTTACACTGATGGGATATACAGTACGATTGCCTGGGAAAATATACTGGTCCAGGGGTGCCCAAAGTGGGGCCCGTGGGCCAAAGTTGGCCCGCCAAGCTGTACTCATTACTATACTAAAATTGCCTTTGAAGAATCAATGTGCTTACACTCAATGACTCCACCCATTAACTTTATTGTTAGTCAGCCTGACTACCATAATTCAACTACACAGATTACACAGTAAAGTAGATTAAAAAAAATTGAAATAAATTTAATTCATATTTTTATATTTCATTTTGACAGACTTTCTACCATCCCCCGGCAGTTTCTTGCCACTGAATAACATGTCCCTTTGACAGAACACATAAATCACAAGGTGTTGAAAAGTAAATTGTAAATATGAACTGGTTTAAGTGGTGATTTGAGCCTCTTTAAATTCAAACTCAGCACCCCTGAAAAATAAATAAATCATTAGGATTGTGTAAGGAAACAATTCTCAAACCTTAGATTCACCAAAATATTGAATAAATATGGAATAAATGATTACAGTCTCAAACGGGCCAATAAAATGTATTTTTTTGCACGAGTTCTGCCTCCTGTCAATCAGTCCGTAGGCACTTCAGCAACTGACCAGTCAGTGACCTCAATTTGTCCTGAAGTGAATGTCCCTTACCTGCAGAGCTGCAGTGGTGTTGCATTAAGAACGCTTTGCAGTCAGAGATTTCAATAACAGAGTTTACATGTTTTGTTTCATGTTAATCTACTGTAATAAACTTTTGTAAAATACACCAGAATGCAGGAAATGGCATCTACTTGAATCAAAATTATCTGGGGGAGGACCCCCCACACCACCACCAACAACGCAGCCTGTTCTGTGATGTTCTTTATACAGAACGGAAGGATAAAATAACTGTAATAAATAAATGGACTTTAAAAGAAGTATTTGCATTTCATGTATTATTGCATTTGGCCCGCAGCCCTCTGATATATTTTGAATTTGGCCCTCTCAGGGATAAAGTTAGGACAACCCTGCCTTAGTCTGAGAAAATATACTGCTTGATTGTCTTAAAATTGAGAGACTATACCATACAATTGTCTTAGACTGATGTAATATACCATACGATTAACTTAGTTTAAGATAATATACCGTATAATTCTCTTAGACAGAGAGACTATGCTGTACAAAAGTCTTAAACTGAAGAAATATACCATACAGATGTGCAGTTTGTCAGAAAAGAGCAAGATGATCTGACATCCATAACCACTATTGATTTGTGCATGGGAACTGAAATCTCGTTGAGAAATAGGCCACCAGAGTGCAAACTTGAGATTTACTTCACTTTATTGATACCAATATGATATATCAACAAGAAAAATCTAAAACCAAGTGCCTCTGCTGTCTGTTGGAAGAGAAACTGTGGGAGCACCACGCTCAGCTCTCGCCTCGCTTACACATTTGTCCTTCTGGAGGACATATTTCAAATCAAGCTGCCATCATCAGAGTGACTTTTATGATCTCAGCTTCCACCATTAGCAAAGCATGAAGGGTGACATCTTACAAATACTGTACTTCTAACGTGTCATTGTTCTAGCTGAGCTCCCACTGGGTGAAGGACATTCCTGGACCACAAAGTGTAAAAGACTATTTATTTGGGCCCAGCTCTACTGACGTATGAACAGAAACACGGGTAAATGTGCCATTATAGGATAATTATTTCTTATCTATTTCAAGTAGGCTCTAAATGGTTGGTGCAAGGTAATGCAAAGCATGCATTAAAATAGAATTGCTGACCATAAAGTGCATTTAGTGAAGCTGAAAGTCCGCTCACTAAATATAGTAAGCTAATATCCTGAGGGTATTCTGACACAAACACTTTTTAAATGGTGACTTTGGGATAAAAGGATGTTTTTTTTTTTTTTTCCTGTTGCCCAATCTAGATGTTAATTTAGCATACCATACATGGTGAAAAATGGTTGGTGCGAGCCGAGGTCATAAATTATTAGCGTTGGTGCAAATGAAAAATAATCTTGTAAATCATTAATAGGTGCTCCAAGTATGTAGCATGCTCTTTAATGTAGTTTTATACATTAAATTAGCAAATGAGTAATGTAACAAGATGAGTAATTCAACACAATATTTTGTTTTCTACAGGCCGTTATATCTTCAAGAAGACGCATAAATCTCCTGTTTCACAAGCCTATACAATGTTTGGCATGTCTGCGTCAAAGTATGACAAGATTACAGTATAAAAGCTCCCTCATGCAGATGGTCTGTTAAGCTATTTTCTGAATGTGATGTTCTGTTTTACTTTTCCAATGTATCCCACTGCGTGTGTTTTGACGTGGCTGTATATGCATATATTAGCTAAGGACAGACTGGAGTACTTTCCCTAAAGCAGGGCTATTCAACTAGACAGCAATTAAAGTCATTATATACATAAACCAAGTATTACAATGATATGTTACCTTTTACATGTATTAATTTTGCTGCATTCAATCATAAATGCAATAAACAGAACCCAAAAGTGTAATTCAGATAAATTAAATTTGAATATGTATTTTCTTGCAGTAAAAATAGTGATACAGTATTCCAATGTGAAACAATATTAAAAACAAAAATGACACACTGTGCCTTCAATTTAACACAAATAATTCTGCCATCTCTGACTTGTCAAATCTTTATGCTTTTCAAAAACGTAAAGTTGTGATGTTCGTTCTTAGTGGGTCAATGAAGAACCAGTTCTCATTTACAATGAAGTAGCTGCACAGACCAGTTCTTCCTCAAATGGTGCATGGATCACAGTTGAAGCGTATTCGTCCCGCTCTGGTGAGAGCTTTGAGAAGAACCAAAAGAGGCGGAGCAAAACTCAGCTGGGCTGAAAGTGAGCACAATGAGTGTGCATGTTGAATGTCTCCTTCGTGTCATTTACTATAGTGAATTAACTCGATCCTATTTGTGGTTAACTATTTTTTGAAACTATCTACAAAGTTGCTGTGCGTCATCATCAATATTCCCCAGTAATAAATCAGTTTTTTAATTCAAGCTCACGGGCGATCACACACACAGAAAGGGCACGCTGCCGTGAGATTGAGCAGCTTTTCGACTTGTGTTTCTGCTAATTTAATTCTTATGATTAAATATTATTAACACCAAAACACTGATATTTGTAGACATCTGATTAAAGCAAAGGTGTGTTTATTTTTCACCAAACTCACAAAGTTCTCTCTGTAAGAGAGTTCCAGAGAGATGTATGAGCTGCAAAGGATGCTGGTTAGCCTTGTGGAAATTACAGTATATGTGCCACATTTCTGAGTGTGGAAATGGGTTGTTCGTGTTAATGTCCTATTCAAGTTTGCTTATGCATTAATGTTGAAGTTGTTATTGGCTGTAAACTGACACCATGAGTCAGAGGTTGTTTCCGGTATGTACAAGAGGGAAAGCACTGAATGGTTAAGCTGTGAGTATCCTCACTGAAGAAAGAAGTTACAGAGTGATGCCTGGCTTAGCCTGGTATGGTCTGGTCTTGCCTGGCCTGGCATTGTGTCATGTAAGTCAATGATTACTGTGGTCAGGGGGCGCATCTTAAAGCATATTTCTGTATGCTTGTAAAAACGTTGAAATTGAGCACCACGACTACAAATGTTGACTTATGAACTGCAGTTACCGTTCCGTTGAAGTATTTTGTTGTTGTAACTACGTATTCAGTATATTTGTCATTTTTAATACACAATGAATTTCTTTCTACACACATTAAAAAGCAGAAAATTGGGTGGGTGATTGGTATTTCATTTACCTTTTATTTAACTTGGTTAGTTGATTGAGAAATCATTCTCGTTTGTAATGACAACCTTACCAAGGGGATAGGCCAAGATAGAAACAACATTAGCATACAATATTTACAACAAATAAACGCATAGAGATTGTACCAAAATAACATTTATAGATAGAAATGCAGCATGCTGGCATAGTTGGTAGAGCTGCTGCCTCTCAGCGAGCAGGC
>JBBPBX010023078.1:0-22557 GCA_038048925.1 Garcialebias charrua | reverse complement strand
TGATGTCACACCGGGCAGAGCTCTGGGCTTGTCACAGTGCGCAGGTATGAGCAGCTCGACATGAAGGTAAGTCTGATACAGCATCAGACCTAAATTAGATCCTGTTGTTTCTTGTTCCATCACCCAAACTATTTTCTGCTTCCCAAAATGAAGACAAATAGCTCAAATCTTCACATAGATTGATAAATTTGTCGGGTTTTAAATGGTCCGCTATTAAAGAGACCAGAGCCCTCTGCCCAGTGTTACATCACAGATGGTGCGTTCGTGTGTAATTGGATTTCCCATGATTAAACACGGCTTGAAGTTCAAAATCACTTTTAAAGCAAAATTAAAGTGATTTAGCATTTTGTTTGCAAAAATGAACATATTTAAATGATAAAAGATATATATTTTGAGCAATTTTATGAAAATTAAAAAAATCATGTCAGTGGGGCTTTACGTTCTTGCTGAGAGATCAATAAAAAAAATCTCATTTTCTGTGATCAAACAAGCACAAAATGTCATATCTTAAAGTAGTAGTTCTGATAGTTTGAAGTATATTCTCTAGAAAATAAACTGAATATTATCATACAGGTTGCAGATTGCTTTTGGAACCTCTTCAGTTTGAGGAAATTGATTTCATTTTAATCAAACTGACAAGAAAATGATTAATCTGAACAGCACCCAGATCAAAGTGGACTGCCCTAACCAGTCTGATCCAGTCAGTTGGATCTAACTAGTCTGATCTAACCAGTTTTGACAGCTTGTGGCCTTGTTAAACCACAGTCACTTGTCCTGGGCTAACACATGTAGCCTGGGTTTTTCCTCACTCCCCACTGACCCGAATGAGTCCCAGCTGCAGCGTTATCTTTTTTTTAATAGAGAAACAGTGAATGCAACCATGAAACTGCAGATCAACTGCAGCCCGACTGGTGAGTAGAATAGTAGAATTAAATTGACTGAATATGAAAGAGAGCCAGGACATGAAAGTAACAGCAGGGACTGCAGCACTTTATATTCACTTTGTAAGGTACCATGGAAGGGAAGTGTAACTGATCTGTGCTTTTCTGTTGGGATAACTGCATACATGCATACTTGTTCAGCTACGTATAGAGATCACTTTCCACGTCATTATTTTGCCCTCTGTAAACATGACAGTAAATGATGTGTGCAGGACATGAGGTACAACTTGCATTTTGGCAGCTGTGGCCATTAAATGATCCATGGGAGCAATTCTGGCAAGGCCAACGAACACTTCTGCAATACTGAGGACAATCTTTTAGTCTGTGTGCTGCCTCGTGTCAAACAGTGGGCTGCTTTGCATACGGGCTGATAGCAGAGGCCATCGTAATTTAGTCCCAGCATAATGCCTATTCAGCGCAAAAACAGGAGGGTGTTGTCAGAATCCCAGGATGGATGTAGGAGTGCCTACAAGTGATATCTATCCTGATGAGAGCAGAATGCCCAGTGATTTATTACAGAGAAAACAGGGAAAAAATGCTCAAGCTGGGCGCTTTTTCCCTGTTTCCCTTGCTTGGGTTTTCTATTTGAATTAAATGAGGTGTGTATGAAGGTAGGCAGTGGGGGCAGAGGTGGTGAGAGACAGGATGCGGGAGAAAGGACATACTTCATCTTCCCATTCAAAGTGTTGTTTTCAGCAACTTTGAAATGAAGGAGAAAAATGCTGATGGAATTGCACCAGAATGAATCAGAGCGGACTGCAAAGTACAAAAAGCCTGGGTCAGGCGTTGGTGAGGCATCCTGCACGTATAGGGCACTTTCCCCCGCCTTTTTTCATGTTTCATTTTTTGACTCTTGCCTTGTGGTCCCCTGTGGATTACTTCTGGAACTTGCAGTAACTGATAGGAGTGTCTTTGACAAGGCAAGTTTAGGCCAGTCAAGAGCAAGACACAGCTGTTAACTTGTCTCATGTAACTAAAAGGTGTAAAAAAAAAAAAGTCAATTACAGCATTTGAAAGTAGATGCTGTTCACCTTATTACCCGGAAGCTTGCTCAAAAACCAATCTCGTTATTAAACTCCAACTGCCAGACATTTTAAAAAATGGGTTTCCACTTAAAGGAATTGTGCATCTTGACATGCGGGGTTTCAAGACAGTAGTGATTGTACAGGGCAAAACATCCATTAATTAGGGTTAAAAAAAAGTCTTTATTGATAAACTTTCTCTATACTGTATTTGGGTTGATTGAATGCAACTACAGTAAGTACAGTACTTGTATTAAAAAGGTTTGACAATGAAAACTTCTTGTGTTGCATTCACACAGATTGCACTTTTCAGAGTCAAATTAGAGCCATGTTTTCTGTGGATGCAAATTCTGAGCACGTAAGGGCTGCTGAAACAGGGGCGATTCTAGGATCTAACCTTAAAGGTGTTTAGCCCCCCCAGTACCAATGGCTCTTGGCTTGAACAACGCACCTCATGGTATGGTGGTATGGTTTTTGAGAAGTGCAAAAGCTTATGGCACCTGGAATTCTCAAACAGTCTCCCATCCAAGTCTTAATCAGGTCTGACCATGCTGAGATCAGACGAGATCGAGCATGTTCAGGGTGGTATAGCTGTAAATGAGATAGGACTTCTCATGCAACCAGAAGTTGCAACATATCCAAAACACACAAAACACGGCTAGCTTAAAGGAGACCAAATATTGGTTTTATACATTTTTATGGTATGTCTGTGGGCTATCCAGACCATGTTCATTCAATTTAATACACAAAATAATTCTTAGATAATAAAATATCCCCTTTCTAGTTCTGCCTTTTCTCACTTTCGTTCTGAACAGGCTGTTTATGATAATGAGCTCTGAAGGCCACGCCCTTCAAAAATCTGTTTACATTAACTCCGCCCTCCAAAGGGTTTACGTTAGCATTTCTTGCACTTTAGAAATGGCTAGTGCTTGCTTAAGATAACTTACCGAAAGCCGTATGCGCGCACCGCCATTTGCTGCACCTGTTAGCATTAGCCCACCCGAATCCGAGGCTAATGTTAGCTCGTTCCTCCTCCGCCCGCTTAGCTCCGCTTAGCTCCGCTCGTTGCATGCGGCGCTTTGGGAGCGATCGCAGACACATACACAAAAGCCATTTTCGCATTGACCGGCCCTCCGCAGTCCAGCTCGTCCCTGGTTGGCCCAGAGCCAGCCCTGGCCCGCCTCCGTTCATTACGCACTGTCCGGAGAGCAAGCCTTGAAGTGGGTGGGGTGTTCTCTTGAAGTGGGTGGGGTGTTCACTTGACGTGGGTGGAGTGTTCTTGTGTGCGCGCTTACAGTGTTTTAAGAGAGGACATCCCTAAAAAAATATTTGTTAGCTGAATATATATATTAGTTTTTCTGAGTTTAATTTTTGTTAATAACTGATTACAAATCAGCTTATATCAGCTTATGTTAGAACGTAAATAACACGAAGCGCGCACCCATTTCCGCCTTTCCGCGCGACCTGAATGTCATTAAAATATAACTATTGTCTAACTCTTGCGCGCAGCCAGGGTTTTAACTAATAATCTCTAACTTCTACGTGCAGCTAGAATGTTAAGAGGAGTGATTCCTATATAGGTAAAGTGGACACCCAAAAATCCAGTCCGCTGCTGTAGCTCAGAGCGATCGCCAACTGCTATTACACTCTTTTATCTTGACCCGGTGAAGCGGGTTTGCTTCCCACCTGGTACGAAGTAATTTTACTTTTTTTTTTATTGGAGTAAATAAAAAGGAGTTTGTTTGGTTAACACAACTCCTTTTTATTTACTCCAATAAAAAAAAAAAGTAAAATTACTTTTAATTAAACCGTGTCTCCCCAGTAATCTTTTGGATGTAATACTCTGTAGACAATATATTTGTTAGCCTAAAGCTGCACTCTGCAGTTTTTGTAGAACGCAGCACTTAGGAAAATTTTCAGCAGGCAAAGCATTCTGGTCCCTCCCCACTCACTCAGAGCCATATATGGCTCTGCTCCCCCTTGCTCTCGCTGCAGTTTCTGAATGCTCCGCCTCCACTACATGTCCTGTCTCAACCGCTGCGAAGTTCTGTGATTATATGTTAATAAAACGTTCTAAAAAATAAAATAAAAACATGGAGCGCTGGTCCAGCACACCAGAACACCATGAAATCTGCTGAGCCTCGCGCAGCCACGTTGAACCCGAGTTTAATTCGCTCGTGACAAATTCATCCATTTCCTCTCATTTCAGTCATGGATCAGTGGAGGAGGAAGCGATCACTTGACTTTTGGCAAAAAAACAAAAGAAAAGTCCAGATCAGGGATGAAGAAGGGGAATTTAATACATTTGTGTCACATACAAAACAGTTTTGCATCGCTTTGCAATACTTTGAACGAGAACCTGCGCGGCCGCGGGGGCTGGGATGGGGGGGCGTGGGTTAGGAGCATGAGAAGTGCGAAGCTCTGTTTTTATTGGCTGGTTAAAAACTCTTTTTAGACAACTTACAGACCGCACTACAGAAACTGCAGACTGCAGCTTTAAATATGCAAAATAAAATTTTAAACTAAAACATAAAAAATAAGTAGACTAAAAAGATGGTGCCCTTTTATAACCTAAAGATTTTTTAATGTATTTGTCCAAGATGCTTAATTTAAATTTCATTGAATTTCATTGATAAAACGCAGGTTTTCATCAACTCATTTAAAAGTTGTTTTGCTCTCAGTTATACTGGGGGCCGGATAGAGATTGTTCAGGGGCCACTTTTTGGCCCACGGGCCATACATTGTCCACATCTGATGTAGCTGGACGCAGCGACTGAATGTGCGCGGTTTCCCAGCTGTCCGTGAAGGCAGCATGAACGAGGCACGCTGCGGTTCGCTCGTGCATGTGTCTCGTGAGTTGTAATGTCCTCCTCTGCTGACAGGACGGGTTTATCCCTCTGTAATGATGGTCTGTGAGTGTCGCGGTGCTCCCCTCGTGCTGGTGCTGCTGTTTTAGACCTTTTTTACTCGACTCAGACTTTTTAAACAATTTTAAAAAGTATTTATTTATTAAAAAACAAGCGGGTCGATGCAGTTCCGTCATAATAATAATGACACCGGTTGGTTTTAAGTTGGACTAACGCTGCGCCTCGTCTCTCCCACGCACCGGGACAAACTTGGACATTTGTCCAGGGACAGAGACAGAAGACAAGCAACATGTTCGAATCCTTCGGAGTCCTGCTCATCCTTCTCGACGCTGCCTGCCTTATCCTCGGTTTGTCAAATATTTCTCCTAAAACCCTTAATTTAACAGGAACCACTCCACTTTCTGTTTGAAAACACACTAAAGAGAAAAGATTTTCTCTTCCGGGTGAGACTTTTTTATTATTTGTATGTGAGGTTATTAAAAGCCATTGCTTTGCATGAGCCATTTGTATATGAGGGCTTCAGGTTTCAGGAACCAGGAAGATGGAAAAAAAAAAAAGTCCCACCCTGCATGTGTTTCTCTTTCATTCACACAAATCTGTATTTTTAGCTCACGGTGTGGGAGCAGAGGCTGCAGGGTATGTTTGCTGAATTAAAAACCACTCCCATGACCAACAACATAGAATAACCATGCAGCTTCTCTTTGAGACTTTCAGCTCAGTGTCTGATCAGGTGAGATGAATCCATGCTGCTTGGTCATTGGTTGTCTGTGCTGCTGACTACATCCATCTCATTTAGTCCTGAAGTTGGTCTGCTTCATGTCTCCAAAGTCAAATCAACCCAGATCGGTGGTTCTCAAACTTCTCAGAGACGTGTGACCCAACTATAGCTAGCTGGTCTGCAAACTTCATGAGTCAGAGAGATTCATTTGTCATACACACCACACGCGGTACATGTGGTGGAATGAGATTATCTACAGAGTCCCATACATCCCAAAAAATGCAAAAGAAAAACAGTAATAAGATCTAAGATATGAACTAAGAAAAACGTCGTTCAACCTTTATTTAGGCAGGTTAGCCTCGAGGACTCATTTACAAGAGAGACCTGGCTACAAACTAAAGAATGATGACAACAGCAACAGTAGATTTTTCTTGGACAATCAACAATAGATAATCATAAGAGAGAAATACAGATTTTTTTAAACAAGTTAAAACAGATATCAAAGTAGCAAAACAGACGGATTATAAGGTAGATGTAGAAAATCAAAAACAGGAACATGTCTGCATTGGTTTTTGCCAGGAGTCCAACAGATTCTTAAAGCCATTTAGAGAGGTCAAGGTCGAGAGCTTCAGATCTTTTTGTAAGATATTCCAGGAAGCAGGAGCAGAGTAGGAGAAGGCCCTTTTGCCAAGTTCAGTTCTCACTGACGGAACACTGCAGGTAATCATGTCCTGAGAGCGCACGCTGTAGCTGCACTCACGCAAAGACATGTAGGAGGAGATGTATGAAGGCAGCAGACCAAGAAGTGATTTAAAGATGAAAATGTACCAGTGGAAGAGTCTGCGTGAGGTTAATGATGTCCAGTTAACCAGTGAATACAGGGTGCAGTGGTGGGTACGATAATCACAGCCAGTTATGAATCTTAGTGCACCATGATAGACAACATCCAACATCTGCTGGGTGCAACTAAAAATATGCTAATAAAAACAATACGCAATCAGCAATTTAATAAAGAGTAAAGTAAGTAAAGTGCCATGTGTCGTCATTGTACTGTATGTTCCCATACAGTGGTGAAATTGGTTCTAACCCATGGCACCTGGGATACACCCAGGTGGAGCAGAGCTTCATCATCTGTCAACTGAGAATCTACACCGGCGTATTTAATCAACTATAATCTTTGTTTTCATCATTTATGACCACAGGTTTTATTTTTTATAACAATTAAGTTTAATATGCTGATGACCATAAAGACACCTTGTGTTTCAATTAACCACCTTGAGATCCAGTCTGGTCCAAGGATATATTTGGTATCAACTCAACGCTTTATATTGGTAATAATTTATTATCCCCAACAGCAGAACACAAAAAATCAGTAATGTTTGAGCTCCTGTCTGTGTGTCACAGTTAGTAAAGGTTTCCTAAACCACTGGACAGACTTTAATGAGAAGCAACCATTGGAAGTGCCTCTACTACTGAATACTGTAACTTTTGGAGACAACCTCATTTAAGATGGTAACCACAGCTAGCTAACCTTAGTGCACATAATGAGCTATAACTTGGCTAATGTGACTAATATGAAGCTGAAATGTGATGTGGAAGTAGCTGAGACTGATCCCCAACACATACTTTGAGCGCCAACTGATCGCACCACATCTTCCTTTAAAAGTTTGGCGTTAACTTGCCGTCTACATTTTGAAGTGTAAACGGTTGCAGTGTGCATGGAATCATGTGGAGGGAGCTGAGCTGCAAGGCCAAGCTTTCGTTTGCCGTCCTGTGTCCATTCCTACATGCAACTACAGCCACAAATTCTGGGTAGTGACCGACAGAACGAGATTGCGGATACCGACGGTTCAAACGAGGTTACTCTGCGGGGTGGCTGGACTATTTAGAGATAGGGTGCAAAGTTCAGTTAATGGGGAGAGACTCTGTGGAGCTGCTGCTCCTCCACATCGAGAGGAGCCAGTTGAGGTGGTTTGAGCATCTGGTGAGGATGCTCCCTGAGCGCCTTACTGTGGAGTTTTCTGGACATGTCCGACTGGAAGGAGACCCTGAGTATGATCCAGGACACGCTGGAGAGACTTTGTGTCTTGGCTTGCCTGGGTATACCCTAGAGTCCTCCCAGAAGAGCTGGAAGAGGAGGCTGTGGAAAGAGGAAAACTTACTTCCTCCTTTGTCTTGGGCTGACTATGAGCATGCCCTTGATCTCATTATGACCCCAACCCTGTGAGCCACAGGTCTAGATCTTATTTTGTTGAAAAACAGACCCTTGAACAATATTCTAGAAACAATACAAACTTGTTTTAACCGGTCAAGGTAGTGCTCTGAAATATAAATGAAGTTTAGACAATTGTTGATAAAACTAAAAAAATCTGTAAAATCGGTTTCTCGTGCAAGCATTGGCCGATTTGCGATTTCCCCAAATTAAGGAAATCTGGGCCGATTTATTGGTGCACCCCTACCTGATATGTTGTGTATTACTGTGCATTACCCATTTAAAGAGTAATTACTAATGTGAAAGTACACCATCTTAAATTCAAACCATAGAAGTATGTGTACCATTTAGAAACCTTTATAAAAGGGATAAATTCAGTGTTGTTTGAAATCTGAAAAAGCTTCTTTTTCAAGTTTTACTTTTGTACAAGTCCATTAATATTCTGTATTTAAAGTAAATCTTATAAATAATTTAAACTCAAAAGTTTGACAATAAAGTATACTATATGATATTTCAGATTTTTAAGTATTTTATTGTAAAGTAATGGAGCCAGTTTTTCAAATATATGTACGTGTACTCCCACAAAATCCTGCTTTGCTTTGCACTATGACAAAGTAAAAACTGGTTGATATTAATTTTAAAAAAACTGATGTATCCCATTCAGACCTTCGTTTCTATCTTTGACTCTATCGTATCTGCTCTAAACTCTATCGTATCTGCATCTTAGCCAAGGTTCAAGAAAAACTGATAAACTCCCAGATCAAAAATTATCTGGACTCATTTAACATCTTACCTCTCCATCAATCTGGTTTCAGGAAAAAACACAGCACAACAACTGCTTCTCTGAAGGTTCTGAATGATGTTGTTGAAGCATTGGATGCTAAGGACTATTGTGCTGCACTTTTCTTAGACCTGTCTAAAGCTTTTGACACTGTGGATCATAACATCCTGTGTCATAAGCTCTCAGAAATCGGTTTCTCTGATCACACCATCGGTTGGTTTTCTAACTATCTTTCCAATCGGATGCAATGTGTTCAACATAACGGTACTTCTTCCAGCTATTTAACAGTTAAAAATGGTGTACCACAAGGCTCAGTTTTAGGACCCACTCTCTTTACAATCTACATAGCTAATGTAGGTCACTGCATCCCTGATGCATCCTTACATTTCTATGCTGATGATACAGTTGTTTACTGCCGAGCTAAAACAGTTGCTAAGGCTTTCCTGTTACTGCAATCTGCTTTTGACATCATCCAGTCAGATTTGTTCCGTCTCAAACTTGTCCTAAATGCTGATAAAACAAAAGGGATGTTTTTTTCAAATAGGAAGGCGGTTCCAGCAGATCCTCCTCTGATTTTATCTTCAAATGGTGTCCCTATTGAGTTTGTTGATTCCTATAAATATCTGGGTATCCTGATTGATTCACATCTCTCTTTTAAACTCCACGTGGAAAACCTAGTGAAGAAACTGAAAGTTAAACTGGGTTTCTTTTTCAGAAACAGATCATGTCTATCACTGAATGTCAGGAAACGCCTTGTGTCTGTGACTTTCCTTCCCTCCATTGATTACGGTGACATTCTCTACATGAATGCTCCTACAAGCACCCTGCGGATGTTGGATGTTGTCTATCATGGTGCACTAAGATTCATAACTGGTTGTGATTATCGTACCCACCACTGCACCCTGTATTCACTGGTTAACTGGACATCATTAACCTCACGCAGACTCTTCCACTGGTACATTTTCATCTTTAAATCACTTCTTGGTCTGCTGCCCTCATACATCTCCTCCTACATGTCTTTGCGTGAGTGCAGCTACAGTGTGCGCTCTCAGGACATGATTACCTGCAGTGTTCCGTCAGTGAGGACTGAACTTGGAAAAAGGGCCTTCTCCTACTCCGCTCCTGCTTCATGGAATATCTTACAAAAAGATCTGAAGCTCTCGACCTTGACTTCTCTAAATGGTTTTCAGAATCTGTTGGAATCCTGGCAAAAACCAATGCAGATCTGTTCCTGTCTTTGATTTTATACGTCTACCTTATAATGTTTTGCTAGTTTTTTGATACTTTGTAAAAAAAAAAAAAAAAAAAACTTTCTTTTTTTTTTTTTCTTCTCTCTTTTGTTTTCTATTGTTTATTGTTTGTTTGTTTATTGTTTATTGTTTAAGGAAATTATACCACTGCTGTTCATTGTTCTTTAGTTTTAGCAGGTCGCTTTCGTAAATGAGCCCTTGAGGTTCAAAAGATTTACCTGACTAAATAAAGGTTGAATGACAGGAAGAACCACGTCTTTTCCGAAAGCATCCTAGGAGCTTTGAGCATCTTTTATTTTGGAAGTTTCTTCCCATTTCTCTTTAAAACTTTAAGATTGTATGATGGTCATTAGTAAAATTGTTTTCTATGGAGTCTAGGTTCAAACTTGCATTGGGTCAAGTAGTTTATCCTGAAATCTTAAATACTTTTGGAGTGTTTCTTTTTGGACTTACCGGTAACTTTAATTTTGTGCACCCAACTTTTCCTCTGTCTTCGTTTCATTCCTCATTAGATGATGGAGTACCGGTATTCACCGTGTTTGACTGTAAATATTTTAGATGAGGGGTATTTGTTCAAGGCAGACAGGTAAAAAGAAATAGTTGACGTGTCTTTCTGAAGCTGAGGTGAGCGTGTCCTTTCACTGATAAACCTGTCTGCATGCTTTCTGCCTGAAAACATGTCGACTTTTGCCTTTAGATACCGTATCACAACTGCACTTTATAAGTGAAAAGGCCCGACAAGGTCAGCTTGATAACAAAACATGCAAGCTGGATTTTCTAGTTTCGCTTCTAGCTTTTTAGCCAGAACAAACAAAAAGTCAGTGGCTGTAATTTGATTCTAAACACGTTCTTTTTGGGGAACAACTTATTTTTGTAAATACATTTCAATACCAAGACGGCGCTACAGATTTTGTCACTGAATCTTTTTCCTGTGCGTTCAACATGCTGTATTTTGCTGTATTTTGGTGTGACTTATCTTAAAAGGCATAGTAAGTTTTACCTGGTTTCATCAATAAATGTTTATGGAAAATTTCTTTGCCGCTTAGGGTTGTGTTTTAGCCATTATTATCAACATTTAGACTGAGTTTAAATCACTAAAGAGCCAACTTATCTCACTGATATTTTACAGCCAGATGTATTTTTATAACATAAAATAATTAAATAGCCTGCAGCTAAATAAAGTCATAGTTCAAGAAGCAGACTACCGTAAGTCATTTGTCTTGCAGTGACTGTTTGGTAGCCTTAAAGCATTCAAACTGGTGATTACTGTTGGAGGAATGCCTGGTCTCGCATTAGTGTCTTTATTGTGTAAGGGAAATAAAAAAACACTTTGAAAGCAAAGAGAGAAGGAAGGAACACGCAGCCAGAGCCTGTCAGAACATGATTTGTGTGTTTTGATTTAAAGTAGGAACATGTGTGTGTGTCACACCTGAATTCCCCCACAATCTGAAGCAGATCGTACGACAGGGTTTGTCTTCTTGTGCGCCCTTGTCTTTTGTTGCAAAACTGCTCTGTAGTAGTTCAAAGCTCAGGTTAATTCACATTGCGTAGCTTTTATGACGCCAAGGGCAACACTTTGCTGCAGAGAGAAAAGCAGGTTCCCTTTCGGTCGGTTCACTCGGTACAACACATAGCTATGTGTTGTACCTCCTCGTTTCCCTCCCTCAGGGAACATTGGTTTATGGTCATAACCTCCAGATTTCACTTCAGGGGCTTCACTCATCTTAGTGGAATGAGATCACGTTGTCTGCTTCTGCTCTTTGTTGCGACAGTAAGTATCAAGCTGTTTTACTGGGTACAATTTAATATGACCTTATCTATTTTCACAGTTGGACTTCCTTTTTGCATCCTTACCAGTCAACACAAACCTTTCAAACGGGGCTTCTTCTGTAACGACGAGTCCATCAGGTACCCTCTGAAAGATGACACCATATCCTACCAGCTGCTGGGAGGAGTCATGATCCCTTTCTGTCTGATCGTTGTAAGTCGACCAGGGGCGTAGCCGGAAATGAACATACAGGGGGCTTGGCTGAACATGAGTTGTGGTGGTGGTGGTGGTGGTGGTGGTGGTGGTGGTGGGGGGGGGGTGTCAACAAATGTAACACCGCTTGTAAACTAGATAGAAAGAAGAGTGAATAGATAGAATATCAAACCCATCTACTCAGCTTGTCACCCATAAAACTGTGGCAGACAGTTGTGACCACTAAAATAAGAATTTCACAAGGTTTTTCAAAACAAGTCATTTAATTTGAAAGGTCTTGAAAAACATTTGTAGTGATATCAAGATCGTGTATGTTGATTTCTACTAATTAAAGCATTTTAAAATGGGCAGCACAGTGGCACAACTGGTAGAGCTGCTGCCTCTCAGCTAGCAGGTCCCTGGTTCAAATCCCGGTCCGGGGACCTTTCTGGGTGGAGTTTGCATGTTCTCTCTGTGCATGCGTGGGTTTTCTCCGGGTGCTCCGGTTTCCTCCCACAGTCAAAAAACATGCATGTTAGGCTGATTGGTAACTCTAAATTGACCCTAGGTGTGAGTGAGTGAGACAGGTCCCTCTTGTGAATGAGTCCCCGTGGCTCAACGAGGCTAGCCTGTATAAATAAAGGTTGAATGAAAAAAAAAAAGAAGATTCTGGATCATTTCCTTAAATTTCGTTTTAGCCCGTCACAAAAATGGGCATTTCTTCAGTTCTTTTAAAATTATTTTCATGAATCTGTCAGCGAATGTTTAATAAATGGAGCGGTTTGAGTAATTATTCATTTCAATATTACTAACTAATGGTAACTTTAAAACAGTCCAAATAGAGTTTCATACTGCATCACCATTAAATGCATTTTCTACATGACACAGAATGGAAAAGCATGTAGTGAGGTATCAAACCAGCTAATATTTGGTGTGTGGGTACTTTAAAACATAAACTGTTAGTTATTTAAAAATAATTTCCTTTGTGCCTATAGGAAGAAAATTAAGCACGCCGAAAGACCATCGATGAAATGTCCCTGTGGTCTCAAATGAAAAGTAAAATAATTTAGATTATGCTTCTTGCTTGCCAATTCAAACTCCCCCAAATTTTCATCTCACTAGTCAATGAAAATAAATATTAGAAATTAGACATATATATGTGCGATATGTGCGCTTGTGTTTGTTTTCATTTGTGTAAAAATCTGTACTGTACTGGCAGTTCACAGATTATACAATGTTCCACAATCATGAGTAAAATTTTTATTAATTAGCAAAAGTAATAAATTTGAGTTAAATTTGAGTTACCTTCATGTTTGCTCAAGATGAGAGTTCTGTGATGAAGTTAAACTCAAAGCAGTTTGCTCCTCCGATAAATAATGTTATTAACTTACTTTTTGTGTATATGAATGTTTCTGTTCAGTGCCCTGAGATGATTTCTGTTGTGACTTGGTGCTATAGAAATAAATTGAATAGAATTGTATATACAGTATAAGTTTTTTAGCTATTTATTATCACTATAGATATTAGATGACAAAAATCGAAGAAAGGGGGGGAAAAAACGTCTTTAAAGTGGGTGCGTCTTGTCAAAAGGTGGGTGGATGTAGGCCCGGGGTGTCCAAACATTTTCATAGGTGGGCCAGAACACTGTAGATATGAAAAGTCTCGTGGGTCAGAAAAATCTGAATTTAAGGAGAAAAAAGTTTTCTCCTCATTTTTAATAACTTGAATAATATTTTGGAGAAATGTTAAAAGTTTAGTTTAAATACTTGTAGATCCAGAACATTATGAGCCTCATAAACATTAACCTTTTCTATTTTAAGAATTTATATAAAAAAAAAAATTTGGGTGGTGTTAGGGTTAGGCTAAAATGAGTTGTTTTAAAAAAAGGGAATGGAACTTCAATCCTCCATTTGGACCATGGACAGCCCAAATGGATCATCAAAGTTCTGAAAAACAGCTGGCAGTCACTAAAACAGATTCATAGAAGGTTTGAAGGGACACTGATAAAGTTGATCAACTTGTATGTCGATGATACCATTTTATATTCTTTTAAAAATGTCCAGTTTCTCCCCAACGATTATCAAGTCTACTGAAATTATTTTCTTTGAAAACACTTTATATATTTAGCCAAGTTTTATGAATTATTATCCAAAATTCTACTTTTTGGCAGGTCTGTGAAAGTTTGTTGTCAGATAAAGGGATTTTCAGTTAAATTTTTGTATCGTACATAATTTCACTCATTTTGAGATTATTATTTTCATCTTTTTTGCTGTTAAACCTAAAAAATATATTTCAAAAGTATCACCATTAAATCTAAAGAAGGTCTACATCTGCAGCAACCTCTTAAGCCTGTGGGTCAAAATTATACCATTCTTTAAATATAATCGTGGTCCACACAAAATCACACCAAGGGCCGCAAATGATCCTCTGGCCACACTTTGGATGCTCCTGATCTAGGCCCTTCCAGGTCCACCCATAGCTACACCCTTTAAACAACAGTTTGAATTTCCTGTCACCTATTTATGGAAGCGGATATGAGACGTATTTAAAACTAAAATGGTTTAGCAGGAATGCTTTTTCATTTCAAAGTCAAGCTGCCTTTTTTGAGTCATAAATAAAATTTAAAATGAATAAACCAAACTGCATTTTCATTTTCTTCTTCGAGACTGCTCAATTTGTAACTTAATTAAAATGATAAGTAAAATAACATTTAACATTTAATTTTCAATATATGTCTAAGTAAAAAGTGGCCAAAATTCATTTTGAAATCTCAATTTTGAAAATTAAAATGAAATAGCAGAAATGCTTTTTAATTTCAAAGTCAAGCTGCCTTTTTTGAGTCAGAAATAAAATTAAGATTAAATCATTTTCATTTTCTTATTCAGCACTGTTATATCTCATTGAACTACAGAGCAAACTGCATTTTCATTTTCATCCTGCCCCCCTGCGCTCAAAGTGTGACAATATTCAATCTCAAAAGCAAACCCAGAGTAATTGAGACGAAATTAAAACTAAAATGGTTTAGCAGGAATGCTTTTTCATTTCAAAGTCAAGCTGCCATTTTTTGAGTCATAAATAAAATTTAAAATGAATAAACCAAACTGCATTTTCATTTTCTTCTTCGAGACTGCTCAATTTGTAACTTAATTAAAATGATAAGTAAAATAACATTTAACATTTAATTTTCAATATATGTCTTAGTAAAAAGTGGCCAAAATTCATTTTGAAATGTCAATTTTGAAAATTAAAATGAAATAGCAGAAATGCTTTTTAATTTCAAAGTCAAGCTGCCTTTTTTGAGTCAGAAATAAAATTAAGATTAAATCATTTTCATTTTCTTATTCAGCACTGTTATATCTCATTGAACTACAGAGCAAACTGCATTTTCATTTTCAGCCTGCCTCCCTGCGCTTAAAATGTGACAATATTCAATCTCAAACTCAAACCACGAGAGTGACGTAATGCGCTTGTCAGACAGCAGAGGGCTTGCGGAGTTTTAGACAGGAGGAGATAGTTTCCTCCTTCCGCTGAAAGACCTGCTGTGAACTCTTGTCACGGGCATTTTTATTTATATATTATTATTATTTCTATTTATTTACTACTGTAAATAGGCTCTGTTCACAAGTGCCGTAAATCACTTGCGCATTGACCGGAAAGGTAATTTCCAGCTTCCGGTCTAGCCCCGGTCTCTGTGAAAATAGTGCTGTCTGAATGTTTACAAGAGCTGCCCAAGACAATGTTCATCTTATCGTTGATTCCTGGTCCCCTGCTCCGACAAGCAAACGTAACAAGGGATTTAAATTGCATGTCTCAAGTTTTCTGCACAACTACGAGGGTAAGTAACGTTAGTTTGATCGCGTTGTGTTGTTGCTACCTGTTAGCGGCTAACGTTAGCCGCGATCTTTTTTTTGTGTACTCACGTTAGAGAAACAGATTTTCCACACTTAAACAAAACGGCTCATATTTTGTGATCATTCTACAAACATGCTGCTCTTCTCAGTTTCATGCAAAAATCAGGAGACAGCTGTGAAGTCGTTGTCAGGGCTCTGTGTCAGGTCCATGAAGAAAGCTGAAAAACCTCACCATAGGGTGAAGCTAGGATTGTTCAGATGACAGTTTTAAGATTGTTGGTTCAGTAACCCCACGTTCCTGTTGTTAATGTAGATTTAGCTAAGATGGTAATTAAATATTAAATAAAAATAGGATGGAATTTGGCTACACTTTAAGAAGATGTAAACAGTTGAGTTTGGCCTTGCTAGTCTCCAGTGGGTTATTTGCTGCATGCATTGTTCTTTTAATTTGGTAATTCATGCATATTATTGTAGTTTTACTTTAATCTAAAGAACACACTCACAGCCCTTCTTCTTCTTCTGAAGGCTAGAAGTTACTCTCTGATTTAAGGGGGGTGAACATTTGTGCTCAAAACAGTTTTCAGTTTATTAAAAAATAGACTGTGTGCACCCTTATGTTATGTTTAACTTGTCTTCTAGTTTCCTGGAGGAATACGTCGGAGGACTGGGCAGCAGAGCAGAGGAGTGGAGCGAGGATGTCAGTGTGAGTCAGTCAATCTAGTACATTCAGCTACATACTGTATTTACATTCTTGGTCTAATTATTTTGACCTCGTGTGTTTTTATGCAGCTCTCAGAAACTAAAGTCTTCACTCCCTCATGTGCACCTGCTGCTGAGAACCATATCACACCTGGGCAAAGGTAATGTTTTCTCCACAGAGTCTTGATTTTACTTCATTTTTTATCGATTCTACCTGTTTAACTTGTCATTTTATTGTATATTAAATTGAGTTTTTAGTTCACTGTGTGTTAGTGTACTGACATGCAGAGGTGGGTAGGAACAAGTTACATTTACTCAGTTACATTTACTTAAGTAGCTTTTTGAGAAAATTGTACTTGTCAGAGTAGTTTAAATGTGAAAGACTTATACTTTTACTTGAGTAAATTTTAGGGGAGAAAACCGCAACTTTTACTCAGTTACTATGGGCTTTCTGCCGATCGCTACAGTTACTTTTGTTTCAAGTACCGGTATGTAAAAATATTTGCAGCAAAATTATTGCGTAACTTGTTGTCACCTGACATGTAACCAATAAAGTGAAGCCAACCAGTCACGTGACCACAACAAACTCTCCACGCGGGCCATGTTGAGTGACGTCGGAGATTCTAGTAAACAGTTAATGCTGTTTATAGGATGTCAAAATGTAAGAAAATGAGTTCCAACATTTACTGGTAGAAACAAAGTTTTGCAGAAAGTCAAGTTTTTTATTATTTAACAGAATTATTTGGGCTACAGTTCCCTTTGTGTTTGATTTTTAATTACAACAATGTAAAATATGTTTATTTCTAAATCCTTTTGGCTGGTATTGCCTTTGTTTTTTAATTTATAACAATGTATGTTCAGTCTCATTAAAAGTTATGTTTCCTTGTAAATCCATTTGCATGTTATAATTTAATGACACAAGATGGTACTCCGCAGTTACTCACTACTTGAGTAGGTTATAATCAAAGTACTTTATTACTTTTACTCAAGTAAATTTTTGGATGCCTACTCACTACTTTTACTTGAGTAATATTTGGTTCAAGTAACAATACTTTTACTTGAGTAAAAATTTTGAATACTCTACCCACCTCTGCTGACATGTAAATACTGTACTGTACACACTACACTAATACTGTATAGGTTCTGCAGGCTCTGTGCTGCACAAGATTCATATATCTCGCCTCTTTGCTGCAGAAGCCTGGTGTTGGAGGAGGAGAACCACCTTCCTCCGCTTCCACACAGAGTCTGGTCTTCACCAACTCCCACCATAACCAGCAGCCGCCCCCGAGCTGCAGCACAAGATTTTGATGGCCGCTACAGTGACACACAAGTTATCCTGGACTGTACAGAACTACGGTGTCAAACACCTTCATCCCTGCTCCTCCAGAGTAAAGTCTTCTCTTTGGTCAGGAAATGGAGATATGAAGTTTGATAGAAAAGCTGATGGCACAGTCTTGAAGAAAAACAAAATGCTGTCATTTACGTATATTGACATTGTCTTACATTTGTAAGTAGATATTCTTGATGGAAACATGTTGTACTGTTTTCTCTGGAGGTAAATAAAAATAAATGTCACATTTTTGTAAGTGCAGTACCTAAACATTTTATTGACCACTGTATTTTGGTATGTGGATATCTTAAATTAATTTTATGTGAGAATGTTAACCTATTGTACCTAAGTTTTTTGAGAGGTCCAACTTTGAAAAACCTTGTTTATTTGATAGTGTCAAAAACAGGGTAAAGTTAAACAAACATATTAACAATCAAATGCCTTAAATGAAAATTACAGATATATTATCCATTCAATTGGATATTTTTTTAAATTATTGTTAGTCTTGTTTAGCCACAGTAACAACACAATATCCTCTGTATTTCAATATTTGAACACTTTAATTGTGAAATAGAAGGTCGAAATTTTACAGGTAAGAAATCATATGCTAAAAACCTTTAAAATAAAACTTTTATTGATTTATGGAATCTGCTACCAAGTAGGTAAACAGATTAATGAGGGCTGAAAATTTTACAAAAAAAATCTTGTAATTGCTTTGACTGATAAGGTATTTAGCAGCAGCCAGGGCCAGCCTGTGCTGATGTGTTGGGGCGCAGACGACGCTGAAGAAGGGCTGCTTGTTGAGATGGACGTGCCAGAGGCAAGGAGGGGCCGGAGTGTCTCTGAACCAGCTGGCTCAGCACAAGGATCTGGCTGCAGGCCAAAGTCACCTGCAAGCACACACACACAATAATTAAATCTATATCACGCACATACATTCAAACAGGACTGCACAGATACTGATGAACTTACGGCTGAACTGTGACGACAGAGAGGTGGTGTTAAATTCAGAAACCTTCATGTCCCCGCTGGAGGAGAATGGTGGAGGTACAGGTGCTCCCAAACCTGGCAGTCGACCAATGGAGGTGTTGCTTCCTAGGGTGCTAACAGGAGGAGCAGTCTGGGAGTGAAGACTTTAGTTTCTGAGAGCTGCATAAAAACACACGAGGTCAAAATAATTAGACCAAGAATGTAAATACAGTATGTAGCTGAATGTACTAGATTGACTGACTCACACTGACATCCTCGCTCCACTCCTCTGCTCTGCTGCCCAGTCCTCCGACGTATTCCTCCAGGAAACTAGAAGACAAGTTAAACATAACATAAGGGTGCACACAGTCTATTTTTTAATAAACTGAAAACTGTTTTGAGCACAAATGTTCACCCCCCTTAAATCAGAGAGTAACTTCTAGCCTTCAGAAGAAGAAGAAGGGCTGTGAGTGTGTTCTTTAGATTAAAGTAAAACTACAATAATATGCATGAATTACCAAATTAAAAGAACAATGCATGCAGCAAATAACCCACTGGAGACTAGCAAGGCCAAACTCAACTGTTTACATCTTCTTAAAGTGTAGCCAAATTCCATCCTATTTTTATTTAATATTTAATTACCATCTTAGCTAAATCTACATTAACAACAGGAACGTGGGGTTACTGAACCAACAATCTTAAAACTGTCATCTGAACAATCCTAGCTTCACCCTATGGTGAGGTTTTTCAGCTTTCTTCATGGACCTGACACAGAGCCCTGACAACGACTTCACAGCTGTCTCCTGATTTTTGCATGAAACTGAGAAGAGCAGCATGTTTGTAGAATGATCACAAAATATGAGCCGTTTTGTTTAAGTGTGGAAAATCTGTTTCTCTAACGTGAGTACACAAAAAAAAGATCGCGGCTAACGTTAGCCGCTAACAGGTAGCAACAACACAACGCGATCAAACTAACGTTACTTACCCTCGTAGTTGTGCAGAAAACTTGAGACATGCAATTTAAATCCCTTGTTACGTTTGCTTGTCGGAGCAGGGGACCAGGAATCAACGATAAGATGAACATTGTCTTGGGCAGCTCTTGTAAACATTCAGACAGCACTATTTTCACAGAGACCGGGGCTAGACCGGAAGCTGGAAATTACCTTTCCGGTCAATGCGCAAGTGATTTACGGCACTTGTGAACAGAGCCTATTTACAGTAGTAAATAAATAGAAATAATAATAATATATAAATAAAAATGCCCGTGACAAGAGTTCACAGCAGGTCTTTCAGCGGAAGGAGGAAACTATCTCCTCCTGTCTAAAACTCCGCAAGCCCTCTGCTGTCTGACAAGCGCATTACGTCACTCTCGTGGTTTGAGTTTGAGATTGAATATTGTCACATTTTAAGCGCAGGGAGGCAGGCTGAAAATGAAAATGCAGTTTGCTCTGTAGTTCAATGAGATATAACAGTGCTGAATAAGAAAATGAAAATGATTTAATCTTAATTTTATTTCTGACTCAAAAAAGGCAGCTTGACTTTGAAATTAAAAAGCATTTCTGCTATTTCATTTTAATTTTCAAAATTGACATTTCAAAATGAATTTTGGCCACTTTTTACTAAGACATATATTGAAAATTAAATGTTAAATGTTATTTTACTTATCATTTTAATTAAGTTACAAATTGAGCAGTCTCGAAGAAGAAAATGAAAATGCAGTTTGGTTTATTCATTTTAAATTTTATTTATGACTCAAAAAATGGCAGCTTGACTTTGAAATGAAAAAGCATTCCTGCTAAACCATTTTAGTTTTAATTTCGTCTCAATTACTCTGGGTTTGCTTTTGAGATTGAATATTGTCACACTTTGAGCGCAGGGGGGCAGGATGAAAATGAAAATGCAGTTTGCTCTGTAGTTCAATGAGATATAACAGTGCTGAATAAGAAAATGAAAATGATTTAATCTTAATTTTATTTCTGACTCAAAAAAGGCAGCTTGACTTTGAAATTAAAAAGCATTTCTGCTATTTCATTTTAATTTTCAAAATTGAGATTTCAAAATGAATTTTGGCCACTTTTTACTTAGACATATATTGAAAATTAAATGTTAAATGTTATTTTACTTATCATTTTAATTAAGTTACAAATTGAGCAGTCTCGAAGAAGAAAATGAAAATGCAGTTTGGTTTATTCATTTTAAATTTTATTTATGACTCAAAAAAGGCAGCTTGACTTTGAAATGAAAAAGCATTCCTGCTAAACCATTTTAGTTTTAAATACGTCTCATATCCGCTTCCATACCTATTCACCATAAGAGGCTGTCTACTAACTGTCTGATTTTCTCCTCCTTAGCTCTTCTGTGGCGAGTTTCTTTCGGTGTACCTGTCTCAAACCAATAGCCAGTCTTTGGTGAAGAGGCATGTGCCGTGCCTCTATAAAGCAGTGGGGAGCTATTTGTTTGGAGCTGCTTCCAGCCAGTCTCTGACTGACATCGCTAAATACTCCATCGGCCGCCTGCGGCCGCACTTTCTGACTGTGTGCAAACCAACATGGGAGCGTATCAACTGCGGAGTAGGTGGTTACATCGAGAACTTCACCTGCTCTGGAGAGGAGTTTTTGGAGGACGAGGCCAGGTAAGGTTCTTAACAACAACCAACAGGAGTTATTTCTGTACTGAATCAAGATACAAACATCATGCAGTGGTCGCAGATTTACTGTGATTTTACTTCTAGAAACTAAATGGTTACTCGTACAGACAATATTTGTAATGGCATAGAGTTGCTTTGCCTCCACATCTATTATTTATTTATTTATCCCTGATTACATAACTACTATCACTGATTTCCAGATAAGAAGCTGCACCAACCTCCAATAAAAGTTCTCCTCCAGCTTTATTTAAAAAAATTATAATAATTCAAAGTTTCTCTCCCAACCAGATGCTGTATTTCTTTTTTTTCTGTTTTCTTTTTATAAATATTGTTCTGTTAAAAAATATATCTTCTGCAGGTATCTGTGGCAAATATTGGAGCAGGACAGTTTGTGCTGTGCTGCTAATCAGAATATGAGAGCGCTGCTCTGCATGCCTGTGTAACAATATAGGAGTTATTAGTCAGTTTACTGACTTACCTATAGTTTAGACGTGCAGGTATGAGCAGACTTTTATCTGCACAAACTTGCCACCAAGTTCACGGGGTCTCAACTTTTTCAGAATAAATCAACAAATCTAACGATGTGATTAGCCAGAAATGTAATTTCACGCTTAGACTTCAATTTATGTTGGTCTACCAAAAAAATAGACCTTTTATTGAAACTATCACAAGAATTACATTAAACATTTGTATCGATATTAGCTCTGATTTAATAACTACGTTGACAAGAATTCAAATTAAAACAAACAGACAATTAAAACTTAACTGTTGGCACATTACTTGACAGATTAATAGCTTATGAAAAATAAGAAATAGGAGGAAGGAGTTCTGGAGCTAAGTTAAGCTAAAGTTGTTTACTTTGAACCAGACTGGGTGACACCGTTTCCCCCACACGAGCAGACTGGCTGGGCTCCCGCACGTTCAAACACACCACGGCTCTTTACCTGTTGGAGGTTCGTCTCTTGGAGACAAGAGTGGAGAAGTTTGTGGACACACACGTGGATGGGTTTGTCCAGTGGCCGTCCAGTTGGACTTCAGCGTGAGTGTGCTGATTCACGATACGAGGAACTCGCCTCCCTCGGCAGGGACCAACGGTCGAGCGCACAGGCTGACTTTCAAAATAAAACTTTAGAAAACAAATTCTTCCAGAAGTGTGACAGGATCACAGTAAGGCTTTGCTATGATCCTAGCGGAGACGTGGGTCGTTGACATATGACCGGGCCGACTCCAGCTTTCCCAGGGAAGAGAAACAGTTGCAAGTAGTTCTCCTCCAAAAACTAACTTCCAAATAGGAAGTGCCCATTATATAG
>JBBPBX010023077.1:23861-40852 GCA_038048925.1 Garcialebias charrua | reverse complement strand
ACTGCTTCTCGTTGACGCTTCATAAAAGCATGCACCGTCCTGTCCGATGTTAACCTTAACAGACAGATTCTATCATCATCTGTAGCTTCTGGGAAGCGTTGAAGCTGGAAATCAAGGTCTTCGAGATAGATCTTGGTTTCGTGTGAGCCCATTGGGCCAGGGGCGAAGGTTTGAATGCTTTTCGCCATATTCCGTAGTTCAGCCATTGATAGAGGTATTTGTGGGTTATTATCAGATCCACCCACCGGCGCATCCGGTGGGATTGTCGGTTTTAGAGGCCCTAAGGGACGGCGCGGTGGTGTTGGAGGGAGTAGTTCATCTGGCATGGGCGGGGGCGGTGGAGGAGGGAGTAGGTCATCAGGTATGGGAGGAGGCAGCGGAGGCGGTGAGTTCTCAAGGTGTTTACTCATGAGACCCAAACATTTTCTCTCTTCTTCAAAGAGTTTGTTCATTGCTGATGCACGCTCTATTTTACAACTATTCAGTTGGACTTTTAACCCATCATTTTCACGTTGTAACATCATGTGCTGTTCTTGTGATTTTCTATAATCTTCTTGCAGCCTTGTGTACCGTAGTGATAATGATTCCAGGGTGTCCGTGCATTTTTCCAGCGCGTCTCGTGCCTCCCCACAATCCGCCTGAAGCGACTTGTATTGATGGTAATACGTATCCTTCTCCACCACACATTTTTCCAAATCATCTTGTGATTGGTCAAAATCCCTTTTTAACACTCTGCATTCTTCGTAGAGACTACGCGTTTGTTCAGCGCTGCCAATACTCGACTGTGTTAAACTCTTTACCTCCTGCTGTAAAGCGGCAACCTCCATTTGTGCTGTTAAACATGATGTAGAGACAGCCCGGCGTACAGCAGTTTCAAAGTCTAGCTTGGCCTTTAACAGAAGGCTTAATTTAGCTAAACGTTTATCTCTGTCTGCTTTCTTTTCAGCCGTTGTGGTTCCAGCTGTTACAGTTTTTAATGCACTGTCCACATCTGCTTCCTCCATCAACTGTGTCTCTTCATGGTAGTTTGTGATGGGCCCTGTGAGTGAAAATAAGGCACATTCGATCCAATCTGCTTTGGTCGGGTCGTGGCCTTGAGGTGGCACAGGCTGCCCTGTATCAGAGGTGTTAGGGGTCTCACCCTCTGTGCCTGCCATCTTTTATCTGGATTTTCAGTGAAAATCAAAATAAAAGATGTTCTGTATTCGTTACTCTAAACTTTTCACTATTTGAAAATAAACAGGAAAGTTTAAATGTACACAGGATAACTGGGAGATGATGTGTCAGAGAGAAGAGAGGAAAAAAAATTCAGTTATCTGGAGTGAAAACGTACTTTTGTTTGTTATTTTAAATTCTTTCGTATTTAAAATAAGCAAAAATGTTTGTCTGTACCTCTGTTATTCCAAATAATTTATTTAAAATAAACAGGAGTTATTGTTTGTGTACAGAACAAATTTAAAAGCTGGTAACTCACCATAAAAATGCTGACTTTTTATGATGTTTTTTAAGAAAACTCATCTGTCAACGTCTTTTAACCAACAGGGGGCAGCTTCGAGTCTTAATTTTAATCACGAGGAAACTGATTTTTCTAATCAGTATTTAAACTAAAAACAACCTTGTCAGAGTTAGTTTCTAGTGTATCAGTGATAAACGCTCGAACCGCGTACTTTTCAGAGACAAATCTATGTTGTTAGACAGTTTAGATGGCTTTAAAGAATGTTTAAACTCTCAGTGAAACTCAGTTTGTTCTGTCAGCGTGTGTGTGTGAACTGCGTCTGATTGTCACTCAATGTGCATCAGGAAATGACGACAAGAATGGGCGGGCCAACGCAGCGTGCGTAGCGCGTCACCAGCTTCTTACGTGAGCGAGGCGGAGCTCGCTACAACATACGTGACGTCAACAAATCAATCACAGCATATGTAGTTCAATCTCCAAGCATTAATGGCGAATGTAGTTTCTCACCTTCGACCAATGTAGCGCCGGAAATGACGACAAAGTGGGCTGGTCGCAACGGCGTGCGACGTGATTGACAGCTCACAACAGCGAATCAGCGTTCGCCACAAGAGTGATTGACAGCACACAACAGCGAATCAGCGTTCGCCACAAGAGTGATTGACAGCTCACAGCTCTCGTTCATCCAATCACAGCTCATAAACAACGTGTAGGACACGTCCATGTAACGTTAGCCTAGCACGCAACTCCAGACTCTTAAACAACTCAAACGCTATAAGTTAACTTCCCAAAATTCTGAAACGTGGCAATCACAATTAAAACAGGCACGACTTAGCTACATTCAGTAACCCAGCACTTCAGCTGCAGAACAAACACGGACTCGCTCGGAGCCACTTCAAGGTCGGTTCCGGTCCACTTTTCAATGGAGCAGGAAACGGGTCTGACAGAACCCAGCCGACACGTTCTACAGTAATATGCTTTTTCGACCTGCGCTAACTTGCAAAAATACCACACACAGCAATCTTGTAGATGTTAAAGTAGCTTTCAGGCTTTTGACTCGGCGGTCAAACAAAGCTTTGTACAGGAGTCTGTGTGAACTGGACCGAACAGGACCAGAACACAGACCACGGGCTTACAAAAACCTCACCTAAAAGCTTCCAACAGCGTGTTAAGGAGTTGAACAATAACAATCTCTCAGCTTCAAATGATAAAAACATGCAGAATCTGCCTGTCTTGAACACCTCAGCCAAAAATTATCACCTTCAGAGTCCAAAAATTGGAATAATCATGCCAACATAACGTTTCAAGTTCATGAGAGATCACAGATATATCAATAAACTTTCAGATCCCCGTACGGGCCACCAGATGTAAGAATTAATGAGGAGGTCAATATTAAATACTGACCTCTTTATCCTTAATTAATCTACTTATTCAGATTGAATAGTAAATGTTCACGGATTCTGTTCTTTTTCAGTTTACCCAATATTTCTGTGATCTTTATGATGGATAAATACACAAAGCCATTAAGTGACAAAGACGTTAACTTAGTTTGATATGTCAAAGAGACACTATCATTTATTTAAAAATAAATCAACTAAATTAACACCATTACACTTGATTGACATGATTTCACTTTCTTTCAATTCAAATACGTCAGCACACTTAAATTTAACACAACAGACATAAATATTAGATGTTAAGCATATTTAGTCTGTGGGCTCTTTAACTTAAAAAATATAGTTTCCAGCTTAGGTTGAGAGGGAAAAGAAATAGGAAAGATTTATGGAGGAAGAAAGTTAAGAGTTTTAGGGAGTTATCTTGATGTGTTTAACCAGAAACATGGCAGTTCTCCGGCCGATTAAAGCTACACGTTGGTACCCTTGGCAAAGCATTTGACGACTTGTTACCTCGTGAAGATGGTCAGTCTCCCTCGGTCCAGTTTGGTCAGTTCGTTTACCATTCTCAGCGTCTCCAGACGTGCGCCTTGACTCGAACCGAAGTAACGGCAGCTCCTGGTGCTGTTGTTCAAGATAAGACGTTCCTTAAAGGAATGTCAATAAAAGAGAGCTTTTCAGCTGTTGAAGATGGCTTATAACTTGGCATGTTATAAGTCTTTAACTGAATGACGTGTCCTTAGCGTGTGACTAGACGATCATCAGTTCTTTGGAGAAGACCATGGTTTGAGGCTTACTCCAGCAGACTTTTTAGAGAAAGTAAGATGTGAAGGTTTTAACTGAGACGTGACCCAGAAAATGTGTTCTTTCTGATTGGCCGAATGGCATCATAAGTTGATGTGAGGATGACATCAACATGTTGAAAGGGGGTCAAAAGATTAGTTTGTCAGAAAGATAAAGTGTTAGTTTCAGATGTCAGCATTTTATCATAAAACTGATTCCTTTGCTTTAACACTTTAACAAAATACTGTTGGTTTGATTAAAACAACGTCATTAAGCATCACATATGGGACCTATTAATGATAATAGCTTGATTATTAAATAGGACAAAAACAAAAGTCTTTGGGTGTCTAGATTGTCCTGAGCTCAAGCTAAAATGAATGAGATAAAGTGTTCCTTTTATCTTCACATGCAAGTTCGAGAGGAGAGGAGAAATCCTCCATGTACAACATTTTGAATTAAGCAGAGTATTTGATTTATCTGACATTAAAATGTACTGATGCTCTTACAAATAAAATTATTCATTTGATAACATTTGAATTAACAAAATTAAAAGAAGTCTCTGTGACCCGAGATTGCACCTTTGACACAGCAGTGAAACACAGTTTAACTCTCACAGAATAACACAGCTTAAAAGCACATATCATAAAAATGACAAAAGTTATTCTTTTGATCACATCAGCCTAAAATCAAAGATAGAAATAGTCTCTTATTGGTGACTATGTTATCAGATTATAGCTAAATGAATAATTTTGTAGTAAATGTCTTGCTTTACTGAGAGGTCAGTAAAGGTCATCACTGGACAGTTCAAAAGTACACAGGTGTCTTAAAAGTGGACAAGGTCATGTCCACTACATTTATAACGTAAATAGAAGAACACCGATAAAAAACTAATGCTAACACTGGAAGTCTGCCTCTCAGAACACCAATGGTGGGCAACGCTAATCATAAAGTTAGTTCCACAATTTCTAAAACGCTTATTAATTTTTTTAGGTCCACAATTTCAAAAGCACAAATACCTTATGAAAATTAGAGGAAGCTAATCTAATCCACTATTTATATTCAACAATTTGTAACCGGCAGTGTAATGCAAAATTTGCACCACACTACCAACTACAGGTGTATAAACTGTTATACACCTTATCCTACCTCTAAACGGCAATTTGCTCGGGGTGTCATCTATTAAAATATACCTTTCACTCAGGGTCCAAAATTTTAAAAGTTGTTTAATGTGTGGATTGCTATTTCGGCTGCTCCTTTGTCTTTTTCTTTTGTTTTTTGGAGATTTTTCATTAAAGAAGAATCAATAAAGTAATTTTAAAACTGTTTATTGGAAAACTGAAGCGATGCATTCTGGGTACATGATGATGAAACCAGGCTGTTGTCAGGTTGGAGGGACGTGGCTGCTCCTCCTCCACCTTAAAATTACTTGGCTGAAGAGTTTTTTTGTGAGATTTGGTGCAATTTTCAGAGGCATTTCTTTCTATAAATATTTTGAGCCCTGATTGAAAATGTTTGTGCACATTAAACTTGCAGAACTCAGTTTGTGTTGTGATTATTGGAATGTTGCTCCTGCTGACTTGACATGATGTAATTAATAAACAATAGTATTAAATGTACTTCATTAAAGCTTGTTTTACATTTTTCATAATTGTTTTGTAATTTATTTTTGCACAATTAACACTTATTTTGTCATCTGTTATGATTATAACTAGAAACAGTTTCATTTAAATTAACATTTTAATCAGTGAATTACCATTTTACAGTAGTCAGGCTACAAGAACAATTAAATCTGTTATCCAGGTACTTGGTGGCTAAAAAATACACAAATAGAGCAAAATTATATAATGTGCATTGTGCAGAAATGAAGACTTCATCCCAGTCTAAGGAAAGCTGGAGCAGATACTGCTGGCATGGAGGCAAGGTGGAGAATTCTCATGCACATAATAATAATAATGAATTCAATTTATAATGCACTTTTCATCAATAAAAATCTCAAAGTGCTTTATAATAAGTGTTACTTTTTTTTTACATGTGTAACATTATAAAACACTGTTGACATGGCTATATTGATCATTGTATTGCATAGACATTTTTTTCCATTTCTTCTAACAAATGTGTTTACAGTCTTGTTTCACTGTAATGATAAAAGCATCTGCCACGTCTAAAAATGCTTTAATAAAACACAGTCAGTGAAATAATCAATAATCAGTTAAGTAATAAGTTTGTTACTGCTCAATAATTACTGAAAGACGCCGGACAAAGTAAGAAAAGTTGATTTTTGTGTTCTGTTGCGTCAGTCTCTGCTCAAACTGACTGGCAGCAACGAGCTGCTGCTTGTAACTACAGCTGCGGGAACCACGTGACCGCCTGTCGGCGAGTACAAAGCGTGTCGCAAACTGTCTTCACCAGCATAGTGCAATAGACTGTAGAACCGGGGACCATAGACAGCCAATTAGCTTCAAGGAAGCTGATCCCCGTTGATTGGCTATCTACGGAGTCCCCGGTTCTACGGTCGATTGCACCAGCGTAGACTCAACCTGAAGCTCCCGGGAGGGGGCGGGACAGGACTGTCATGGCTGTCCCCGTGAGCTTTTGGAAAAAGAGGTGGATAGAGCTCCAGCGTTTAAACTTCTTCTTTCTTTTTTAAAAGGAGCTCCTATTTTAAAGTAAAATAAATCAATACATACAAAATTTTAGTCTCTGGATTACAAACGCTAACTGTTTTTGCTGGGATAGGAGTTGTAACCATTGTCTTCCTGGTATGTAAGCAGACACAAAGCATTGTGGGATCAGAACCATGACTCAAATCAACTGGCAGGAAGGCTATACGCTCTCATTACTTCTGGTTGTATGTGAGGGGCGCTGTTGAATAGATCATCCATGTTGTTCATAGCTAAACCCTCAGTTGTTCAAGAAAATGAAGTCTTTCAAATATATTGCTATTAGCAATGCTGAATTTTAATCTTAGAAAGCACAAATCCACTCATGAATTATGAAAATTAGTCAAACCGTTGTTACGCTTACAAAAACGTTAGGTCCGCTGTAAGCGGAATATTGCATTAGCGCTACCTAGCGGTCATGTGCCCACCTTTGCAGAACACGAATAAAAAATATTTTATGTCAAATGTTTTATCGAGACCATAGTAACGTACATTAAATCTCCTATAATTACACTCTGCAAGCAGAAAAAATATACACCGAGTGGTTTTGAAGCTATTTCTAACATACTGGTAAACAGAACAACAGCCACAAGCTAACAAAAAGCTATGCTAAAAGATCGTTTTTATTTTATTTTAATCTCAAACATCTAATAAAGCTACTCACTTGTAAACGTCCACACTGTGATTCCATTCTGTAAGTTTCAGAAAAATCCGCTGAGTGGTTCTTGACTTATCTTGCAAAAAAAAAACAGCAAAGAAACACAGAACTAACAGAGCTACATCCAGGCCAGCACGCCCACAGAGTGTCCGAGCACAGGAGCTTTTTTTGGGACACATGAGCTGGAAACGGTCTCCTTCTTCTTCTTGGGTCGGTGTACTCCTCTGGAAATGGTACTGCATAGTGCCAGAGCGTCCCTAGTGGCTGAAAGTGGTACTGCACAATTGTTCTGCCAAAGTGAAAAAGGCTGATATCTGAGTCAAAAATTGGTCTAAAAATATGGAAAAAAATCCATAAATAGGTCGCATCGGATTATAGGTCGCAGGCCTTGAAAAAAACATAAAAAGGTGCGACCTATAATCCGATAAATACGGTATATACACATATATATGTATGCACCTAATCAACATTACACAGGTTGTGTGACAGGTTATTGCACAAGTAGTGACATTAAGATTGAATTATTAGTCATTACCAGTTGTTCAGTGTTATTTATTGATTATTTATCCACTCCACCCCCTCAACCCATACCTTGCAGCCCATTGATGAGTTCTTCTTGGTCTTCAATGACCTTGACCTTGGATCAAAGCAACGGGACCTTGCTGACCGGTACGGTGTCCATCAGTCCACGGTCAACCGGATCATCACAGCAACTTTTTATTGATAGTACTCGGCTCAATTAGGACCAGATACCTGAAGAGCAGATACATAAAAATCTACCTGCAGACTTCAAGGACTACCCTGACACTACAGTTACACTACTTACTGCTTGTAAGAAAATAAAATGTTCAACAAATTCTGACTTTGCCTTCTTATTGATGTATTATCACCCAAAATAATGTGTATTTTGGTTTAAGACAGACTCAGAGTCCAGTTTTTTATTTTAACAATTTTATTAAAAACAAATTTGATGATGATGTTACATTACTGTAGGAAACGTATGCGTCAAGCTAAATGAGGCACAAGATTTAAACACTGTTTAAATTATAGCATTACATCTTCTGACTAAGTCACAGCTTCCTTGACTGCTCTTGGAGATTTAAAAACATGTAATCAGTCAGACAAAGGTAACTGATGAAGCAGCTCTTCAGTTCAACAGCCACACAGAGGGTTTCCACATGGATCACCTGTCCTTCGTCCTCAGTGCATCAGTGGAACAACTTGTTTGGTGTTTGGATCCTATCTCAGCTCACAAACATCCAGGCTGGACCAGCTGGCTCCCTCCTCATCACCACCTGCGGTGTCCTGTGCAATGAAAGAAAACATCTCTTATTAAGGGCTGCTACAAACAGTGATGTTCATAAAACCATATAGCAGACATCTGTTGAATATAAAGAGTTTATATTGTCCGATATTAAACAGGTTTGACTTCTGCTCAAGTTTTGTACACAAACTTGAATTAAAATAACTTTTGTTTCTAAATCTGCTCTAAATCTATTGCCTCTTGTTTGAAACTAACATTTTGTGTTAATCAGAAACATTGTACAGACAAAACACATTTACTCAACAAATTAGCAAGGTTAACTACCAGTATGTTAGCTGTGTTAGTCTGCAGTTTGGTGAACTGAAAATAAATACAGACGGACTTACCTTCATAGTTATTTATGTAGTTGGACACATACAGCTTAAATCCTTTGTCCTTAGATGTGGGCGCTTTAGAGAAGGTATTAATTATTCTGTACACATCATTCACAGTGATTGTCGGCAAGTCCTGCAGTGATCTCGTGAAAAACGCCGTGGCTAATACAGTGTTGTCCGCAAACCGGAAGTGCGCCGTATGGGTGAGAAATGCGGAAGTGCTGGAACGGAAGTCCGTGGCATATAGGCTTTTAACTGCTGCACTCTATTTATTTATTTTCCTCAGTAAACTTACTGCCTCCTCCTCTAAGTCATTTTATATGCACTGGGTCCTAGACTTCTTAACCAACAGACCACAGTCTGTGAGGATCCACAACTTATCCTCCTCCAACATAACCCACAGCACTGGCTCCCACCAGGGCTGTGTGCTGAGCCCTCTCCTGTTCACTCTGCTAATGTGCACTGACCCATCCAGGCTGTCATATTGTAAAGTTTGCATACAATACAGTGGTAGTTGGATGCAACAAAAACAATGATGAGTCCATCTACAGACAGGAGGTGGAACACCTGGAGAGCTGATGTAGGAAGAACAACCTTCACGTCAATATGAAGAAGATGAAGAAGATGGTCATGGACTTCAGACAAAAATACGCGCACCTGACACCCCTACCTCCCACCCACCCAAACATAACAGGATCTGTGGTGGAAGTGGTCTCCAGCTACAAGTACCTGGGTGTACACATGAACAATAACCTCAGCTGGGGCAACAGCACCAACAACCTGATCAAGAAAGGTCATCAGAGACTCTACTTCCTCATGCGGCTGAGACAAACTTGTCTGGGAAGCTACCTGGGAAGCTCACCTCCTTCTACAGGTGTGCAGTGGAGAGCATCCTGTGCTCCAGCATCAACATGTGGCATGGAGGCTGCACAGCTGCAGAAAGAAAAGCTTTGCAGAGAGTGGTGAAGGCTGCACAGAAGATGTTGGAGTCAGTCTCCCCACCATCACATACATTTACACCTCTAGATGTAGGAAGAGAGCCACCTGCATCATGAAGGACCCCACTCACCCAGCACACACACTTTTTGCTCCCCTCAGGCAGAAGGTTGAGGAGCATTAAGTGTAGAACCACTAGACTGAGGAACAGTGTCTACCCTGAACATGTTAGACTCATGAATCCCATCAGGATTATCACTGTGGAAATTATTGTGAAAAATCACTGTAATGCCACCTGATCATTGATGTGTGCTGCTGACTATCCATGATGCTGATCTCATTCTGCTGATTTATTTCATGTTGCTGTGTTCATTTGTCCTAATCTGCTCACACAAACTCGTTTTTGTGCTGCTGTTGTTGTTTGGTGCATTGTTTTGGACTATTAGTGTTTGGTGTATTCTTAGTTTAGCATATTTCTTAGTTCATATCTTAGATCTTATTACTGTTTTTGTTTACAGTTTGTATTCTTGTTCGATGTAACTGGGACCCTGTGTACATAGATTTATTTCACCTCATGCACCACATGTGATGTGAATGACAATAAAGATGCCTTGAATCTACGAGTAGATTAACACAATTTTATGTTGTGCATTCTTATTTAGTTTTCTTTGTTCTGTATGATTCGTAAAACCGTACCACAGCCTGAGACCTACACAGCCTGCCCATCAAGCACATTATTTTGGCCCAACCCAGCACAAACTTCGGGTTGGGTCGGGCCAGACCAAGTCCAGACCCATGTTAGAAATCACTGCTCTACCAATACTTAAGGCTGCAGAAGTGCCCAACTCCCTGCCAGAGCGTTACACTGCTTACTTGGTATTTATACTTCTGGCCTGATTGTGCTCTCAGAGAACAATCCTTAACTCACCTAGTCTCCTTCATGTTACAGCCTTCCTGAACGAGTTCCTATTGAATCCTGGTCCTGTGGAGCCCCACTCACTACTGGATGAACTGACTCACCTGTATGGGCTGCCCTCTAACCACTCGCCTGCCACAACTGTGTTTTCCATGGTCCACACTCTGGAAACTATTGGTCCTGCCTGAGCCCATGCCAACACTGTAAGAAGAGAAGAATCATTATCAGATACTCCACCTGTGTTGATACATACCTGACCGCTCTCCTTGCTCCCCAGAGTTCCAGAGACCATCTCCTCCTGAGTACTATTATTATCACTGTAAAGTCACCGTTTAACCTTTACGTCTTGGAGTTTGTCTCGTTCAAATGTCTCATACTATCTGGGTTCCCTGTGTTCTGATAATGTATAAATCAAAAATCCTGCAATATATGTTTGACAGAATTATCTCCTAGAAACAATAGCAATGCAATTCGTGTTGGAAACCTTGTTTCAAATCCCAGATTCTCACTTTATTTATTTTAAACCACTATGAGACTGAAAGTGTTTTGGGACATATTTAGTGCAATTTTAGCCCAGACATCTGTTTAGCTCAAAAATCCCACTGTGTTCCATACACCTGCATATGGGGAGTTGTGGCGCAGAGGTTAGAGAAGGTGGGCCTGTGATCGGAAGGATGCCAGTTCAACTCCCTTGATCGACAACATCAAAATGTGGGTGGAAAAGGTGAAACACCTGCCTCCTCCCTCATTGCCCCACGCTGGACTCTTGGGCAAGTCATTTAACACCCCCCCCCCACACACACACACACACACACACACTGCTCCCAAACGGGTCTCTCTTGTAAATGAGTCCTTGTGACTCAATGAGACTAACCTGTATAGATAAAAGTATGTCTAAATAATGTCTTCAGCTGCTTAAGTCCAGTTGCTTTTTAAAAAAAAAAATTATAGACAGGCTAATAATACTTTATTGAAGCAGGGCCCCCTCCACAGCAGATTTAGCTGTTAAAAACAACTCCAACTTTCAAAAATTCACAGAGATTCATACAATTGCTATAATGTAGAAATATGTTTATCATTGTTGCATTGCATGGTCATTTAAGCAGAAATCAATTTTATGACATTGCTGAATGTGCCCCAAGTTTCACAGGAAGTATTACAGCGAGCTGCTGCTGCTGCTGTTTGCACTTGCAGATTCTACATGTACCGTATATAAACTTTATTCTTTAATTTGACATTTCTAATCTACCATCAACACAAATCATCTAATGGTATTTGTGGTTCTTTTAAAATTAAGTCTTTGTTATAACTAATTTCGTGAGATCCTGTTGTTACTGATTGGTCCTCTGGTTAATTATCTTATCCTATAATATATATTTTTAACCAAGTTTAAATCGTTGCCATTTAAAAGTCAAAGAGTTTCATGTTAAACTTTTGTTGACAGTGTTGTGTTGATGTAATTGTTTTGTTTTTGTTTTGTTTTTAAAAGAGTTAAAAATTCAAGTCAAACTTCAAAAGAGAAATTTGACATTTCATTCGTTTTGAGAAACTTTTAAATGAAACAGAGTTTGTAGCAGGTAGACATTTTATTTAATCAGCCGCTAAGAGGAGCATGCTTAACCTCAAGTTCTCATCTTGACCTTTTTGAAGATAGAAATGATCTTATATTGGACGTTGATGATGTGAGCTGTCTGGGAGCCCAGAGGCAGAGACACACAAAGAGGAGACACTGAGGGAAAAGTTAGGTGCAGAGAAAATGAGAAATTAGAATGAGAAAGGGCAAAACAAAGATTATTATAAAGAGAGAGGGAGAGCGTCTGAGTGTAAAAAGCTTTCTGTAATCACTTCAGTTTTCTGGCTCACAGATGCCTTCTATCAGCTGCTCTTCTATTTAAAGTGACAGCTGTAACCTCATCCAGTAAAGCATAATGCTAGGCCCTGTTCACATGTGAAACATCATCGATTTTCTAATGTTGATTGCAAAATTGTTAAACATTCACATGCTGTCGCTGTGATTGCAATCAATGAGTGCAAGATGTTGAAATAATAATAATAATGTCACATTTTTGTCATCTGTGTATGTTTCCATACAAGACGAAATTTGACTCTGCATTTAACCCAATCACCACCAGGTGGGGCAGTGGGCAGCTATAGAAAGCACGCCGGGGAGCAATTGGGATGAGATGTGCTGCTCAAACACACCACAAGTTATGCCGTGACTGGGGTTCGAACCTAGGTCCTTCGGGTCCCAATTCGGTTCCCCTGCCACTACACCATCTTGGCCCCCAACTGTACTTTGCATGTCAGGTCACTAGCTGGCTCTATATGTATATCTTTCAATAATATGCGTATACAGTAGTCCCTCATTGGGTACCCTGAAGCCCAGCGCTAAGTGAAAAACCTTTTTGAAAATTTTCTTCTAAAGAACTACAAAAAATATAAAATTAAATTATGTCAACAATTACCAGAGTGATATGAAAATTAATCATTTCACGTGAACTGAAATTCAGACTTTATTTTTTGTTTTAACCAATGCCTTATTGAGTCATACTGTCAATGAAGGTGTTTTTTTTTTTTTTCACATTTGTCTCAGTCTGTCACAATTTAACCTGAATCGTCAAACTTTGTGTGCTGAAACAGTTAATAAATTAAATTAAATTGAAAACAGTATAAATAAAAGGGAAAACAAGTTTTAGGAAAATATTTAGCCAAGCAGCAACAAAAGGTATTTCTCTTTAATTTGAAGTTTGAATGTGAACATTTAACCACCTAGTGGCATGACATGAGTATTTATGTAGTTTTTATTTTTTAGAATGATGGGGATAATATTCAGATTCAGATTCAGATTCAGTTTATTATCGCCATTGTCAATGAACAGGATTCACAGACTAGGAATTTGCTTCGGCATAACGGTGCATAAAATATAAAAACATAAGACACAAAAAACATAAACCATAAAACATCAATACAATCAATACAATATTCAGTGAACAAAAACTACTAAGAAACAGCGCAATTAGAGTGGTGCAATCAAAATACAGTGATACAGTGATTCCCAATCAAAATACAAAGAACAAATACAAAGAACAAATACAAAATACAGCGACCAAGGCAAGTTATGAGGTAGCATGGTTATGAGTGTTCAAGAGTCTGACAGCAGAGGGGAAGAAACTGTTTTTATGGCGGGAGGTTCTGGTCCCAATTGACCGAAGCCTCCTGCCTGAGGGGAGTGGTTCGAACAGACCGTATGCAGGGTGAGAAGGGTCAGCTGTGATCCGACCTGCTCGCCTCACAGTCCTGGAGACGTACAGGTCATGGAGAGATGGGAGACTACAGCCGATTACCTTCTCAGCAGAGCTGATCTTATATTGGACGTTGATGATGTGCCCCTTCTGGGGCGGCCGTGGCGTAGTGGTAATGGCAGTCGTCCCCCGATGGGAAGGTTGGAGGTTTGAATCCCAGTTCCCCACACCATGTGTCGTTGTGTCCCTGGGCAAGACACTTAACCCCGAGTTGCTCCCGGTAGGACTGGATGGCGCCTTGCATGGCAGTCTGCCGCAACCGGTGTATGAATGTGTGTATGAATGGGTGGATGGTTGGTATTGTAAAGCGCTTTGGGGCCCCTCATAGGGGGCTGGAAAGCGCTATATAAATAAGCTCCATTTACCATAATTTTTTAATTACAAAAAATCAAGTTAAAGTATATTTTAATATAATTTGCATAACATGTGGTTTATGAGGTGGAAAAAAATGTGTACACAAGGTCCCAGATATTTCCAACAATAGCAAAAACATAAAGTGTAAAATGAAACAGTAAAATAAAGCAGTAAATAAGGATCTGACACAAACTAAGAAATGTGCTAAACACTAATAAGGCAAAACAATACGCCGGACAGCAGCAGCAAGAAAATGAGACTGTGTGAGTAGCTGAGTACAGCAGCAGGAAATAATCAGTAGATACACACACACACGCACACACGCACATACACACACATATATATATATGTATATATGACTTGGGACCCGAAAGAACCAGGTTCGAACCCCGGCCATTGCACACCTTGGGGTGTCTATGAGTGCACACCTATTTCCCCAGCTCCCCGGGCGCTTTCTATGGCTGCCCACTGCACCACCTGGTGGTGGTTGGGTTAAATGCAGAGACAAATTTCGTCTTGTATGGGAAACATACACAGATGACAAAAATGTGACATTTTATATATATATCCATCCATCCATCCATCCATCTTCTTCCGCTTATCCGGGGTCGGGTCGCGGGGGTAGCAGCCTAAGTAGGGAGGCCCAGACTTCCCTCTCCCCAGCCACTTGGAGCAGCTCCTCCGGGGGAATCCCAAGGCGTTCCCAGGCCAGCCGAGAAACATAGTCCCTCCAGCGCGTCCTGGGTCTTCCTCTGGGTCTCCTCCCGGTGGGACATGCCCGGAACACCTCACCAGGGAGGCGTCCAGGAGGCATCCTAACCAGATGCCCGAGCCACCTCAACTGGCTCCTCTCGATGTGGAGAAGCAGCGGCTCTACTCCGAGTCCCTCCCGGATGACTGAGCTTCTCACCCTATCTCTAAGGGAGAGTCCAGCCACCCTGCGGAGAAAACTCATTTCAGCCGCTTGTATCCGAGATCTTGTTCTTTCGGTCATAACCCAAAGCTCATGACCATAGATGAGGGTGGGAACGTAGATCGATCGGTAAATTGAGAGCTTTGCCTTTTGACTCAGCTCTCTCTTCACCACGACAGACCGGTACAGCGCCCGCTTCACTGCGGACGCTGCACCTATCCGCCTATCGATCTCACGCTCCAGTTTTCCCTCATTCGTGAACAAGATCCCGAGATACTTAATGTATATATATACATGTATATATATATATATGTGTATACTGTATGTGTGTATATATATATGTATATATATATACATGTGTATATATATGTGTATACTGTATGTGTGTATATATACATGTGTATGTATATGTGTATGTATATGTATATGTATATGTATGTATATATATATGTATATATATGTAATATGTATATATATGTATATATATATATACATATACATATATATATATCTATCTCAGTGGTGATCCGTCAAGGCCTGCAAAGCCTTCACTCAGTGGTGATCCGTCAAGGCCTGCAAAGCCTTCAGAGATGGGCTTAAAATTATTAAAAATTAAATAAATAAAAAAATTAAATTATACTGTATTTTGTCCATGAATACGCATTAAATAATTCCAAATGGTCTGGCCGCTTCCTTTCATTGCTACCCCCCTGCATGCTTTGCTTCCAGAGTGTATTTTCATATTTAAGCCTTTAACCAATCACATTTTAGCCACTACTTGTTGCTAGGTAGATTTGAAGCCTTCTCTCTGTAGCTCAACTTCCCCCTTCAGCGCTATCCAAGCTGTTCCTTCAACCAATCAGATTTTGAGTTGGCGAGACCTGTTGCTATGCGCGTCACCAAGAGTATTCACCACAACCAACACGGAAATGTCAGCGTATTCATCCGCTTTGATTGGATAGTCAACGTGTGATGTCACGCCCGCGCGCGGAAGTTGATAGTCGGTTTGCGCTGGACACTAAAATACTGTAAGATTTTTCGCTCATTTTTTTTTTTAGAATCAAAGTAGGTTTTTACAGTTTTGCAATGGTCCGAACTTGCTGTGTTATTGGATGTAACGTCCGGTCACACAACCTAAAAGGTAGAAAGATAGAAAATGGACTTTCTGTTTCCTGTTTGCTGCTGACACGAAGCAGCAGCTCATGTGTCGGACAGGAGATGAATGGCCTGATATCAGCGGTGACACGTCGTGATACAACTTTCTGCATGTCCAAAAATAACTGCTAGTTTGTTCCAGACACTCTGGTGAGTTTTGTTATATTATTTATAGATGATTATTGTTTGAATTGATTGTTTGAATTGATTTTGTTTTAAGAAGGAGCAAATATATTTTTTCATCTGCTACCTTTCATTTTATATCTTGTTTTTTTTCCCTTTCATATGTCTGTAAATTGTCTTTGTGTTTTAAAAAAAACTCACAATTTCAAAGGTTCAACTAACATTTTTTATTTTCATTTTATTTATTCATTTTATAATTTTATAATACATTAATGTGTCCTGTTCAGCATTCTTTGCCATCTTTTTATTGTCTCACACAAAACTCTGTCTAATATCAGACAAGATCATAACAGAAGCTGTGACCTCAAATTATTACCTGGGGATATTAAATATTTATTATCAATTATTAATATAATATTAAAGACAGTGTAATAACAAATAATCAGGATTTTTGGTGAGTAAAATGTTGCTATATTCCTAAATAATATTGCAGTTTTATCAGGTTATTTTTGATGCTTTTTTATGTGTGTCGCAGCTGTACCTGTAGTAGAAGTTTATAGCCATAAAATAGTTATTGAGGCTTGGATTGATTCAGACGGAGCACTACTGAAGGCCTAGGTGTGAAATGCACGGCCCGCCACTGATATATATATATATATATATATATATATATATATATATATATATATATATATATATATATATA
>JBBPBX010023077.1:6435-23521 GCA_038048925.1 Garcialebias charrua | reverse complement strand
ATAAAATGGGTTCCAACACAATACATCTGTAAGCTTTCAAACTTTTTATGTTCTTCTTACATTTTGGCCTCCTCTTTGAGTTTCAACTTTCCAGAAGCTAATAGAGGATGAGAAGCTGAAATCCTCTGAGAAGCCAGTAATTAACTCCTTTTACTGTAATTAAAACACTTGAGTCTCTGAAGGGTGCCAGGCTCCTAATGAGTTGTGACATTTTAGAAGCTCTGTGTACTCAAAATTGTACTGCCACCACAAAAAAAAAAAAAAAAAGAGAGAGAGAAAAGCATATAATGTTAGGAGGGAAAGAAATGCAAGAGAGAAGAATAAGAAAAAAGTACGATGGGAAGCTTTCATTTCTCTATAAAGGGAATAATGCAATATCAGGGGTTTATGAAAAATAGAAAAATAAAAAAGGAGGTGTAGGTACTGAGAAGGTAGTGAAGGGAGGTGGGGGGTTGGCTTGGAATTGTGTCTGAAATATTTTGTATGACCTCCTCTTTCGCCCATCCATCAGGCAGGCTGGCTCATTATTCTAACTAGCCAGTTCTTTTCTTCTGTAGCGGGACACCATCAGCTGCAATCTGCATGCCAATTATCGGCCAGACCCCCTGATACCCCTGCATGGAAAATGATCTGTCAGAGGAAAAAAAAGGAAAAGACGGAAAAAGGAGAAAGCTTGTGCAGTGTAGCCCCAATCTCCCCACCCACCACCCCATTCACCCATTTCTCTCCTTTTATACACTTTTTCTCTCTCGCTCGCTTCGCTTTCCTGTACAGCATTGACAGGGCTTCCTTGAAAATTAATCTATGGAAATAGAGAAAAAAAAATTTTAAATGTAGCAATTCTCCCACTCCGGCCGCTCAGTTCTCAGGGATCCGGAGGGCAGGGGAAGTGGAGTTTGTGATAATTGCCAGGGAAAGGGGGGGTGATAACAAAGGGACACTCTTCCCCTGAATGTTACACTGAGGGCAGGAGGAGTGATCATGAAGCAACAATCATGCTTTTACGCTCCCAGGTATGCTCCCTTTACTCTCCATTTATTTCACCATCAAATTACAGATGAGATGAGTTGCCTTTTCTGATCACTCTTTTGATCTCTAACTATGACAGATATGCAGAACTGAGAATAAAGACATTTGATCTCAATGGGTCATACAGTAATCACTAAAACTGCGTGACCCAGCCCTCTGATCACAAACAAAGCACGGATACCTAAAGTCACATTTTCACAGAGCCCCCCTCATGATTAGATATAAAATTTGAGGTCATAAGAATTTTTTGTGCGGGTATTCCCAAGAACAGTGGTGTCTGCAGCAAGTGTTGTGCTTTATTATGTTTTCAGTTTGGATGATGAAACAATACAAAATATTCCCTGATGCATGCTCAATAATCCAGGTAGAAAAATCCAAAAAAGCTAAGTCTGTTTATTATAAGATAAGTAAGAAAACAGGTGCGCTTATTATTAAATATTACTTTTACCTTACTTATATCCCATCCTGAGTAAGCACAATGGCAACAGCGGAAAGGAAAAACTCCCTTTTAAACAGGAAGAAACCTCCAGCAGAACCAGGCTCAGGACGAGTGGCCATCTGCTTCGACCAGCTGGCTTTGAGAGGACAGGAAGGAGAAACAAACGAAACCAACATAGAATGACATGTCTAGGTGTACGTTTTATAGGAGGAAAGACAAAAAACACGGTGAGGATGGAAATAATTACAGATTCAAACAGGTATAGTAGAGCAAGTAAAGACAGCAACAGAGTTTATGTTTATGTTTGTTTATGTTTATTAAATTTGTTCATTTTTTTTACAAAAGAAACACAATACAAGACAATCCCATTAATGATACGTACACAATGTAAAAAAATGAAAGGTAGCAGAAAGAAGAATAAATCTTATTATATCTGCCCCTTTTTTCAAACAATCAGATTAAACAATAATAATCTTTCACCAGCAGTACAAAATGACTAACTCTTTCTAATTTTCTAATACTAATACTAATACATAACTAATAATTGATACAATACACATTACGCTAATTCATATATATTTTTTCAACAAATTCCTTTTGATCATTTTCTTAAATGTAAACAGTGACTTGGCATTTTTAACTACATTCTCCAAGCCATTCCATAATCTAATTCCCTGGATTGAGGTAGAACGTCCCTTCAAACTAGTTCTGAATTGTGGTTTTACAAACATCTCTGTCCCCTTAAGATTATAACAACTTTGTCTTTTAACAAAATTCATTTGGACATTTAACCCTCCTGTTATGTTTGTTTCTGAGGTACAGCAATAATGTTCGTGGGTCAATTTGACCCGGGGAGTGTTTAATCATGTAATAGTGTCAGAAACCCAAAAAATCCTCCAAAACCTTTTTGTATCTGATTATTAACTCCAATACTAACCATGTCAGTCAATATTTGTGCAATGATGTTTTTTTTATTTCTCATAAATAAAGGATAATGACGACTAACTCATTTGGACATAAACAATGTGATTTACATTTTTTATGTTTGCTGAAAAAACCTACACACAAAAAAACAATAATTATCCTTGAAATTGATTTTTGTAAAAAAATTTATGTTACATTTTATTTTATTTTTTTCAAAGGGTGATCTTTATAATTGAACTTGAGACACATTTACTGTTCTGGGTCAAATTGACCCGCTCATTAAAATCAAGACAAATGAGTCATGAAGATTTGTGTGGGTGGAGTTTTCCCACGGGAACAGAAAAGGTTCCCGTCAAAAGTTGTATAAACACCTGCTTTCTCACAGTTTCCTTGTGAAGTAAAGAGAATAGTGAGAAAGTGGGTTTATGTGCATGCATGTGTGCATGTGTGTGTGTATGTGTGTGTGTGTGTGTGTGTGTGTGCGTGCGTGTGTGTGTGTGTGTGCGTGTGTGTGTGTGTGTGTGTGTGTGTGTGTGTGTGTGTGCGTGTGTGTGTGTGTGTGCGTGTGTGTGTGTGCGTGTGTGTGTGCGTGCGTGTGTGTGTGTGTGTGTGTGTGTGCGCGTGTGTGTGTGTGTGTGTGTAGTGAAATATGTCTCATAGTTTCAAGGAAACAAATAGAATTGGAAATGTTTTTACCCTTTTTACCATTCATTTTGACTGCCGGGTCAAATTGACCCGAACAGTATCGATGTAACAAGTAGACGCAGAGAGTGGTACAAATGTGTAAAGTGAATCATTTTCAATTTATATGTTGATTGGAACTATTAAGACAAATAGAAAAAGTTTCATGCAGAAAAAATATTTTTAACTATTTTTAAAAAAAATGTAAACTTTAAAACGGGTCAATTTGACCCGTAACATAACAGGAGGGTTAAAGGTAATTAGTTATTCTGAGCCCTATACATAATTGATAAAATATTATAATCAACCAAATCATGGAACTTCAATAATTTCAGTTGATAAAACAATGTACTGGATGGATGACAGTAATGTTTTCTAGTGATAATTCTTACAGCTCTTTTCTGTAATACAAAAATAGGCTTTGTGATTGTTTTACACGCTTTCCCCCAAACATCAATACAATAGATTAAGTGTGGAACAATGATTGTGTTATACAACAAATACAGAGCTTTATCATTCAATAGGTCTCTGACCTTGTATAGTACTGCAATCGATTTAGCTATTTTTATTCTTACAGAATTTATGTGTTGTTTCCATGTCAGTTTGTCATCAATAATAACACCCAAAAACTTCACCTCACTCACTCTACAAATCTCAACACCCTCAATTTTGAGTGGAACATCAACAGTTTTCTTTTTATTACTGAATATCATGTAATTAGTTTTTTCTAGATTTAATGATAATTTATTGATTTTAAACCAAGTTTGTATTTTGGTAAATTCTGTCTTTATCAATTCCAACATTTGTTCTATATCTTCACCTAAACAGAAAAATGTGGTATCATCAGCAAAAAGTATACATTTAAGGAGTCCTGACACATTTACCAAGTCATTCACATATAAAATAAATAGCTTTGGTCCAAGCACAGAGCCCTGGGGAACTCCACATGTGATATTACAGAGGTCAGATCTTACATCATTTATTTGTACAAATTGTTTCCTATCTTTCAAATAGCTAGATACCCACTGTAATGCTGGTCCTCTAATACCATATTTGTTCAGTTTTTCAAGGAGAATGGTGTGATCAATAGTATCGAATGCTTTTTTTAAATCAACAAAAATACTGACACAATATTGTTTTTGATCGACAGCAGTAGTTATTTGTTCCATTAATTCCATGAGAGCCATTGATGTAGAGTTTTTAGCTCTGAACCCATATTGACTGTTGCTTAGAATATTTTGTTTGTCTATAAATTGATCTAGTCTGTTCACAAATAGTTTTTCAAGAATTTTAGAAAACTGTGGTAACAAGGATATAGGTCTATAATTGTTGAACACACATTTATCACCATTTTTAAAAAGAGGAACTACCTTAGCTACTTTCATATTATCTGGAAATATTCCTGTTGAAAATGATAAGTTACATATATATGTAAACGGCTCAATAACATGGCTCATTATATCCTTTACAAACATCATATCCATGTCCACCCAGTCCTTTGATCTCTTGTCTGTAAGATTTTTTACTACCTTCATTATTTCCTCTTTGTTAGTTCCATTTAGAAAAATACTGTTTGCACAGCCTGTAATTGAATGGCTCACATTATTATTTACTTTTGGTATTTTAGCTGCAAGGCTTGATCCAACATTCACAAAATATTGATTAAATCCATTGACAATTTCATTTTCATCATAAACTTCATCTTTTTCTTTTACAAAATATTTTGAAATACTAGTTTTTGCTTTATGATTCTTCATAACACTATTCATTACTCGCCATGTTGCTTTCATATCACCATTACTTTTATCTAATAATTTACTATAATATTCTTTCTTATGTTTCCTTATAATCCCTACTAATTTATTTTTATACTTTTTATATTTTTCTTCAGCGTTCTGACTTCGCAATTTCAAGAAACATGAATACAAATAATTCTTTTTTTTACAAGCATTTCTCAACCCTTTTGTCATCCATGGTTGGTCAACGATATTTCTCTTTGTATAATTTGTTTGTACACAATTTTTTTCATACAGAGTTTCCAAGATATTCATAAACTCATCATATGATCTGTTCACATCATCAACATACACTTCATTCCAGTCTTGTTTATCTAGATCCTCTTTTAATTTTTCCAAAACTTTTTTTGATGTGTTTATGATCTTTTTCTTTGTTTTAACTGCTTTTGTGATACTTTGATCATTTTTATAGATTGTGAAAACTGGTAAATGATCACTTAAGTCGGTCGTTAAAATACCACCTATCACCTCTCCGTTTGTTATATTTGTGAAAATATTATCAATTATTGTGGCACTATGAGTTGTAATTCTTGTTGGCTTGGATATCAACGGATACATATTTAAACTGTACATAGAGTTTATAAATATACTGGTGTTATTTGAATCTGTTTTATTTCCCATATCAATGTTAAAGTCTCCACACAAAAAAACTTTTTTATTAAAACTCTTCTCCAATAGCTCCAAGATTTTATCAGTGAATATTTCTATATTTGATCCTGGTGATCTATATACACAACTTATTATTATGTTTTTATCATTTTTGTTTATTATTTCTATTGTTATCATTTCCATAATATTATCAACTATTATTGACATTTCATTATTTAATTTACATTTTATTTCATTCTTAACATATAGAGCGACTCCACCACCTCTTTTATTATTTCTGTTCATGTGAAATAATTCATACCCTTCGATGTGAATATTACTTGTGTTATCATCATTGAGCCATGTCTCTGACAGTGCTATTATCGTAAAAGTTCTATTTAACTGTTTTAAGTAATCTGTTATTTTGGATATATTTGCATTTATACTTCTGCTGTTAAAGTGAATAATAGAGAGAACTCCATTTGTTATATTGATGTCATTAAATTGCTCTTCATTGTAGTATTCGCTATCTTTTATTACTGGAAAAAAGTTAGCATCAATAACATCATTAACATTATATATTTTAGGTTCTGAGTCTTCGTATGTTGTCATGTTTTAATGTATTTGTTCATTTCACTGTATATTATGTCCATTTTGTGTGTAAGTTGTTTCATTGATTTGTAATTTGTCCTCTCCTGAGCTCGTCTAGATCCTTCAGTTCTTTTATCATTTTAGGGTTAGCCCCTTCATGTGTTTTGATAAAGATGTTTCCATTTCTTGTCCATGTTGATGCTATTTTGTTTTGGTTTTTTAGCCACCTTGCTTCCTTTGCAATTTTTCCATTTTTTTTGTTAGATGTTCATTTATGTAAACTTTTGTTCCCTTCAGTAGCTTTGATTGACTAATTACGTAGTTTCTAAACTTCCTGCTAACGAACTCGACGACTACCGACGGTTTGGAAATTGGTGATTTACTGGGCAGGGTCCATTTATGGACAGAATTTCTAGGCGCAGCCAAGGTGTTGAGAGGATCCGTTTTGGTGACCTTAGAATCGCTTCTCTGTTTTTTGCAGATGATGTGGTCCTACTGGCTTCATCAGTTCGTGATTTACAACTTTCACTGGAGCGGTTTGCAGCCGAGTGTGATGCGGCCGGGATGAGGATCAGTTCCTCCAAATCCGAGGCCATGGTCTTGAGCCGGAAAAGGGTAGCATGCCCTCTCCGGGTCGGGGAGGAGGTCCTGCCCCAAGTGGAGGAGTTTAAGTATCTCGGGATCTTGTTCACGAATGAGGGAAAACTGGAGCGTGAGATCGATAGGCGGATAGGTGCAGCGTCCGCAGTGAAGCGGGCGCTGTACCGGTCTGTCGTGGTGAAGAGAGAGCTGAGTCAAAAGGCAAAGCTCTCAATTTACCGATCGATCTACGTTCCCACCCTCATCTATGGTCATGAGCTTTGGGTTATGACCGAAAGAACAAGATCTCGGATACAAGCGGCTGAAATGAGTTTTCTCCGCAGGGTGGCTGGACTCTCCCTTAGAGATAGGGTGAGAAGCTCAGTCATCCGGGAGGGACTCGGAGTAGAGCCGCTGCTTCTCCACATCGAGAGGAGCCAGTTGAGGTGGCTCGGGCATCTGGTTAGGATGCCTCCTGGACGCCTCCCTGGTGAGGTGTTCCGGGCATGTCCCACCGGGAGGAGACCCAGAGGAAGACCCAGGACGCGCTGGAGGGACTATGTTTCTCGGCTGGCCTGGGAACGCCTTGGGATTCCCCCGGAGGAGCTGCTCCAAGTGGCTGGGGAGAGGGAAGTCTGGGCCTCCCTACTTAGGCTGCTACCCCCGCGACCCGACCCCGGATAAGCGGAAGAAGATGGATGGATGGACTGGGCAGGGTGTAACAGAACGAAATGTCCTCATATTTTATGTCATAGTAATTGTCCCATAAAAAATTAACTACATGCGCCTCCAGAGTCTCTAGTTCTTCCTGCGGTGCATCCTCAGTTGGGCCAGTGTTAGTGAGAGCTGCTGTTTAAATGTCCGACACTTACTAACATCAAGTCCTGTGATCACCACGTTGTTTTTTTTGTGTATTGTTCCATGTCATCTTTTTTTTTCCAGTTCAGCTATTTTATTGTCTTTGCTAATTATCAGTTCTTTCAGTTGTCTTATTTCATCAACCAGACCGGCCTGTGAATCAATTTTTGCTGATAATTTTGATAGTTTTTCACTTATATAGTTTAGTGATTTTTTAAAGTCTTGCATTTCTGCTGAGTTGTTTCCCTCCGACTCTGGTGTCTTTTGTCCTTTATTTCTCGTCATACTTACAGAGTTTGTAGTCTAGTGGTAGCAGGTCTCTGGTTGATGGTTTGTTTACTGAACCACGTGGCCCTTCCACGAGGCTCACAGGCCTAACGATGGTGGCTGTGGCCCAGTGCCCAGATCAGCGGTTAGTTCAGAACTCACGGTCTCAGCAGTCTGCAGCAATCAGATCTGTTATCCGAAGAGGTTGGCTCACTAGCCCGGCTTAGACGGTGGTCCTCCGGTTTGCACAGTGAGAAAATGTGGTCAATTTCTCCTCCAGCAGTCGATATCTATAGAAGCAAAACTAAGGGATTGCTCAGGAAACTCAACCTTCCCCTGACTATAGGATTTATCAAAAAGGAAAGTCTTAAGGTTAATCTTAATAGTAGACAAGGTGTCAGTCTCACAGACAGAAACCGTGAGTTGGTTTCACAAGAGAGGAACCTCATAACAGAAAGCTCTGCCCCCCATTTTACTATTGGAAACTTTCGGAACCACAAATAAACCTGCAGCAGGAGTGAAGTGCTATGTTAGGAAAGTATGAAACAATAAGATCTGTAATATGAGATAGAGCTCGTTTGTTGAGAGCTTTGTATATTAGAAGTAAGATTTTGAATTATATCCTGAATTTGACAGGGAGCCAATGAAGAGAAGCTATAATAGAGAGATGTGATCAGTGTTAAAACTTGGGCTGCACCCTATGGATCAACTGAAGATTTTTTAAAGGATTTTTTGGACACCCAGGTAATAAACAATTGCAATAGTCCAACCTAGATGTGATTAATGCATGGACCAGTTTTTCTGCATCATTTTTAGACAAGATGTTGCTAACGTTAGTGATATTGCACATGCCCACAAACCACAACCTCTGTCTTGTCTGAGTTTAAAAGCAGAAAATTCAGGGTCATCCAGGTGGTCTTTAAGGCATGCTTGTACTCAAAGTAACTGATGTATTTATTTTGAGCTATTTTATTGTGGGATGTAACTGGGGCCCTGTGTACGGTACATAATCTCGTTCCACCACATATACCACATGTGGTGTGTATGACTAATAAATCTCTCTGACTCTGACTCTGATTCATCAGATCTTATGGACAAATATAATTGTGTATCATCAGCATAACAATTAAAATTTATCCCATGCTGTTCAGTAACTTTACCTAATGGAAGCATATATAGGTAAAGAGTATAGGTCCAAGCACTGAACCCTAAGGAACATCATGACTAACTTTGGTGTATGAAGAAGATTCATTATTTATGTTTACAAACTGGAATCTATCATATAAATATGCTTTAAACCATTTTAGAGCAGTTGCTGTAATCACATTATCATATGCAAGCCTCTATAGTAAAATATTGTGACCAACTGTGTCAAATGCAGTACTGAGGTCTGACAGGACCAGTACAGACACAAGTTCATTGTCTGAGGCCATGGGAATATCATTAGAAATTTTCACCAGTGCTGTTCCTAAGCTATGATGAGCTCTAAACCCTGATCGACGTTGCTCAAACAGATTATTTATGCTCAGATGTTCACACAAATATCCATTTAAAATGAAAAATTGTGTTGTTAAAACACTGTGTTATCAGCATGGTCCTGTTAGCAATGTGGTTCTATTAGCAGTGTGATCCTGTTAGCAGCACGTTTATAATAACCACCATGGCAACGAATGACGACTGCCCTCTAGAACTGGGCCCGGCAGACACATAACATTCAAAGTTTCCTGCGGAGCCAAACTGTTCTGTAGAGCTTTGTCCATGCAGGCAGATGGAGGATCATAGAAACTGCTGCCATGACAGGCTGGAACATGCGCTCTAGGCAGGAAAGGAGCTGGAGAGTGGAGTTCTGGTGGAACTAACCCAGCTGTAGGCCGCAGTATAGCTCTGCGTTCGGCCGAACGCCGCTCTACGCGCGCGTTCTGTGTGCAGGCAGTTCACAGTATAGCTCTGCGTTCGTTCTCGCGTTAATGCTCGCGTTTTCGCTCCAAATTCTTGACATCATTTGAGCAACAGCAGGGCAGAGTGTTTACCTATGGGACAAATTGAGGTCGCTGATTGGTCATTTGCTGACACGCCTACTGAATTGATTGATAGGTCGGGTGGGGAAAAAAAGGCACGAGCCGGCAGCTGGCTCTGGCTGCAGCCGCTGCGGTGTTCTGTGTTTATATGTTAATAAAAAGTTCTAAAAAATAAAATAAAAACAGGGAGCGCTGGTCCAGCACACCAGAACACCAGGAAATCTGCAGAACCTCGCGCAGCCACGTTGGACATGAGTTTAATTCGCTCGTGACAAATTCATTCATTTCCTCATCATTTCAGTCATGGAGTCAGCAGAGGAGGAAGCGATCACTTGACTTTTGGCAAAAAAACAAAAGAAAAGTCCAGATCAGGGATGAAGAAGGGGAATTTAATACATTTGTGTCACATACAAAACAGTCCGGCGCCGGGCAGTTTATTGTGAGACAACGCGCTTGTGTAGGCGGTCGTAAAATTTGAGCTTGGCGCGTTCGTGTTCAAAGGCTTGTGCCGCTGCGTTTGAACAGCGTTGAGTGGTGTTCGGCCGAATGCAGAGCTATACTGGGGCCTTTAGTCCTAGTTGAGTAGTTGGTCCATCAGGGTTTGGGGGATCATGGTATTGAAGGTAGATGTGAAGTCCTCAAAGAGCATACAGATGTAGGAGTCCATCTACTCTAGGTGGGTGAGAGCAGTGTGGACCACAGAGGAGATGGCGTCTTCTGTTGATCGATTCTCGCGTTCATTACATCCAGGCTCAACTATTGTAACTTGCTCCTTTTTGGTATCAGACAGACCTCCATAGCCAGACTTCAACTGATCCAAAATACGGCAGCCCAATTTTTAACCAGCACAAGCAAAAGAGAGCACATTAGACCTGTTTTGGCCTCCCTCCACTGGCTACCGGTTCACCTTAGAATCCAATTCAAAATGCACTTGTATGTCTATAAATCACTAAACAGCTCTGCCCCCTCCTATCTTACTGATCTGCTCCAGCTGTATGTCCCACCATGTTCTCTCAGATCAGCAGACCAGCTGCTCCTCACAGTTCCAGGAACTTGTCTCAAGCGCAGAGGTGACAGGGCCCTCACTATTGCAGGCCCAAGACTGGAACGAGTTACCTCTGCTTGTCAGACCTCACAGTTTTTAAATCTTGTTTATTATTCCCTGGCTTTTGGCACTTTGTGATCTGTTCTGAGCCTGTGTGCATCACACTGTGTTGGTCATATTGCTGTTGTTGTTATCCACTATTGTTTTTTGATTCTACATTTGGTTTCCTGTTATGTAATTTATTGCTGTGTGCTTGTCTGTCTGTACCTGTGCAGCACTTTGGTCTGCATTGTCACTGTTTAAAGTGCTCTATAAATAAAATGATATGGTATGGTATGGGATGCATACTGGTGAGGGTCCTCGCTGATGTTGATGGTTATTTTGATGTGGGTCATGACCAGTTTTTCTACCAGTGTGTCACTGAGCAAGGAAAATCAATATGAAACATGAACGGGTCGTTGGTGACCTAGCAGTACTCTGGACCATCACCCAGCCAGCCAGGGGTCCCGGCTGCTCGGGATCTGTTGGAGGACTGCTAATGGGAGCTAGTCTCAGTGGTGCTATGCTACCTAAAGGGACCTGGCTAGCTAGTTTTTTAACAGCAAGGAATTGAGATTCCAATTCAGACAGCCTCTCCTCCAAAGCTACCATAAGACAACATTTATTAAAAATAAGTCTACTGTTATCGCTAAAGGAGTTAGAGGAATAACTAAACATCTGACACACAGAGCAAGTGAAAACAGAGGAAACTGGGAGAGAATTAGAAGCCATGCTAAGCTAACGCTAGCAAGAGCTAGCAGATCCCAAATATATTTGGACAAACCAAGCAGTGTTGAAAGACAATAGGTGTCTCAAGTACAATCAAATAGTACAAAAACAACTGTACGGAGGGTGTTTGTGTACTAGAATGTAGAACTGTGAAAAAGATAGATAAATCCAGTAAAACAAAAGAGTCCTTGAGCAAATTATGCCTGCACCAGATACCAACATAGAAAACACAAAAAGACTAAATACATCCATCCATCCATTGTCTTTACCCACTTCTTCCATTTTGGGCCATGGGGGTCCCCGGTGCCCATGTCCAGCGATCACTGTGCGAGGGGTGGGGTACACCCTGGACGGGTTGCATGTCCATCACAGGGACTCATAGAGACAAACGAGGCAAACAACCATTCATGCTCTCATTCACACCTAGGGACAATTTAGAGTTATCAATCAGTCTAACATGCATGTTTTTGGTCTGTGGGAGGAAACCGGAGTACCCGGAGAAAACCCACGCATGCACGGAGAGAACATGCAAACTCTATCCAGAAAGGCCCCTGGACCTGGATTTGAACCAGGGACCTGCTCGCTGAGAGGCAGCAGCTCTACCAGTTGTGCCACCGTGCTGCCCGACTAAATACATCTTACAGTGAATTTCATGTTCCATGTCCCCAATATTTATTAAACCAAGCTGTCATACTTGTGGAATATCTTTGCATATTTTCGATTTATAACATACCGGTAATCAAACCTCATGAAATAAGGACACAAGAGTTCAAGTTGTCAAACAACTATGGGGTCTAATTAAAAAAAAAAAATTGTGTGTGTTTTATTAAAGTAAAATCCTTCTTGTCCTTTAAGAGATGAGGCAATACATTAGTAAGAACAGCAGTTAAAAAAAACATGCATCCACATTCAAAATAAAGCGGATCATTATTTCTAGTTCTGAAGCCAGAAGGAGAGAAAAACAGTCACTCAGCAGAAGCAGCGGAGAATTGAGTTGGTGCCGTCTGCCTTTGTGGTGCATGTGTGTGAGCTTTGATTAAAGACAGAAGATTATTTAAGCACATTAGGGCCATTTTGTCCAATTGTCTCACACCCTCTTCCATATCCACCCGCACCAAAGCTACAGACTGCAGCACAAAGCAATGTGCACCCTCTTTACTCTTTTCTATCTCACTGAGCAGGCCTAGTGCAGACAAAAATGGGCAGAGACCAGAGGAATTACACTCTCATGCAGCACTAGTGGCAGCACAAGCCTCAGTATGATAGATCACCATTTTAAAGGTACAAGAAGCACCATCAGACAAATCCTAAGATAGGTATTCATGTTTGGGATATGAAATGTTTAAATCACTAATAAGAAACATTAATTTGATTAATAATTCAATGGACAGCTGTAATTTCTGTTCATAGTAATTAATAAGTTCTAAGAGCAGTTGTATACCCTGCAATTCACTTCTGTGAAATGTATTCATCATTAAACCAAGAAGCACACATTTCATTTGCAATCATCCCTTAAATTCAAAACAGCAAGGTCTGACATGAAAATAAGGCGAGCAAGACTGCAATTTAATATTAACAGAGAGGAGGGAAATGACTCTGTTAGCATACTCAGTGAAAGAGCTGAGCCCAGGCCAGCCAGCCAACATACCCTAGAGTAATAATTAGGAATCTGGTCGCCAAGTTGTCAGTAGTCAATTACACCTCCTGTTCACTCAGGCACATGACCTGACTGCAAGCAAAACGATGACACTGGAACTGTCATCGGAGATGGAGAAAGAAGGAAAATGACTGAAATGAAGATTACTGTGGAGTAGGGATTTTGAGCAGGATTTAACATTCTCTGTCAGGAGGTGAGTGCTGAATGCGAGTGACCAAAAGCCCTCCCAAACATGAAACCATTATTGCCGATTACACAGAACGGGGACTTTGGTGGTGCATTAATTGAAGCTTTGGCTAGCATCAATTTCCAATTACATTTATGCTAGCCTACGGTTAATGTGGTGGAGAGTAGGAAAAGACTTTGCAGACTGAGGGCTGGTATGAAATGAGAGAGAACTGTGTTGTCACTAAGTGAGTGTAGACGATCTGCAAGGCAAAGACTCCATTGCTGCTTTTTTTCTGATGGCTGAACAAATATTCTGTTAGTAGCCTACAACTGTTAAATAATACAAACGTCATGACACCCCACTGTTGTCCTGCACTGAAACATGTTGTGTTAAGTTTTAGGCAAAGACCTGCTTGTCAACAAAGACAGAAAGATTGAAAATACACTACAGCTTAATTAATTAGAAACAAGTCAAACTTCAAACTGAACAAGTGGTATAAGATAAGATAAAATAGAACTTTATCGATCCAGCAGGAAATTGTTGTGAAAAAAAAAACAGAGAATTAAAAAAATAACAGAAGATTTTAAACATAACAGAGAATATAAAGATACCATACGCATTCAGTGTGCAGATGTCCTCTTTCGCTAAGAGATTTGAATATTGTGTTAGGTTATTAAAATTATTTGATGACATTATATTCTGTTAACAGTAACAATAAAATCTTAATACAGAATCTTAGTGTTCTTTGAACATTCCATCCAAGATGTGTCAGACAAAGGGTGATGGGTGTATAAACAGCTTCCTCTATATAAGCAGCGGTTAATTTGAGCTGGATCCTGCCAGAACAAGATCTGGGAACACTCTCATTTTGACCAAGTGTGTCCCGGGAACTGTTTGCTTGGATCCAGCAAATTGAATTGAGAAAGCTCATCGGATGATGAGCGAAACGTCTTCTGTTACAAATAAAGTCCAGTTGTTTCTGTATTGAACTCCTTTTTTGATTTATCATGTCCAGGAAGACTGAGAATCTTCACCAGCATGATCCAGCAACTCAAATGTTCAACCCTAAAAGTCCAAAGTCATTCCAAATTTTTATTTTTATTATTTATTAAAAACACAATGAGAAGTGAAGTGACATTTTCCAGTCTGTGGAGTGGATGTTCCAGCCGCAGCACGCGCACCAGCTCACTCACACGCTCCTGCCCAGGCTGGGAGGAGCAGGAGAGGAGCTTCTGGAGCGGGGGAGGACAGATGGACTCTGCTCTCATTACACATCAATGCTTACATGGAACTTCACCTGATTATCTGAAGGATATTCTTATTCCACACTCATCCACCCGGTCGCTGCGGTCACAGAACAGTAATCTCCTTCACATTCCGAGAACCAAATTAAGGACCATGGGAGACCGGGCTTTCAGTGTGGCTGCCCCCCGCCTGTGGAACTCTCTTCCTGACTGTCTGAGGGTCCCACAGTCTGTGGTTGACTTTAAGAGCGGCTTGAAGACCTTTCTTTTCAACCGAGCATACTCTGCCTCCTCATGATTCTACTTTTGATCTTAGTTGATACTGTTATTGATTTTACTTGTTTTATTACTTGTTTTATTGACATTTAATTTCTGTTGCACCGTGTAGCACTTTGAGATTTTCATTAATGAAAAGTGCGTTATAAATTGAATTCATTATTATTATTATTATTATGGACAGATGCTCAAATTTACGCATGGAGATGCTGCATTGGAGTTATTCTCTACTCCTCCTCTCCAAACATTATTCCTCATCAGTGGCGCTAACACACAGAAAAACACCCACCTTACCCTCCTTTCAGATCCCCGATCACTTAAGGAGGGTGACGGGTTTCCAGCTCACATGAAGCTGCTGAACTGATCCGCTCAACAACAGAAACAATCATTTATTCAACAGAATAAACAAGAAAATGTATTTCATGTTCGTGGATGAAAAACTTCAGTGTCTGAGACGCAGACGGCATGTCCCGCGAGGATGAAGCATCTTTATCCAACACATTCAGTGGTGCGCCCTGCAGTGCACGTTACGCACCGGAGCGTCTCCAGACAGCTCTACTCAGTGCGCGTACAACTGCTGATGTGCCTGAACTCCTGCATACATTTCAGACATAATGAATAAAAAAAGCTTACTGTAGAAAATAAATAAAAAATTTAAAGAGAGAAATGTTTGATGTGTTATTCACATTACGTTTCAAAACAACAGCACTAATTTGTCAAACTAACAGCAATCAAAATGTCAAAAAGACAGTCTAATTTACTTTCATGAAATGAATGGATGGATGGAAGGATTGTCCGACAACGAAGAAAAGAAGCCTTCATGTGCTTCAAAAGGAGCCACTTTGAGTTTGGAGCAGGAGCAACAACCAGGACTGAATTCAGTGGAGAAGAGTTCAGCTAATGGTGCATTCAGACCTAACAGCGTTTCAACGGCAGGAGCGTCCAGCTTACATGCAAAGTCAATGGGGGACGCGCTTCCAGCCGCGTCTTGGCGTCGGGCGTCACGTCGCGTGCGTGTTGAGCATGCTGGAAAGCGTTTTCCGTGCACGTGAACCGGCTTCAGCCTCCAAACCACGCATTCAACATGCTGAAGATTTCGCCGTTCAAACTTTCAAACGCCGCTCAACTCTACCTGATTGGTTGGTGTGTCAACCAATCAGGGAGAGTCGGGGGGAGAAGAGAGGGGGAGAAGAGAGGGGGAGAGTCCCTATGTGACGCGGAAACGAGGGGGCGGGGGTATTGCGCAACTATGTGACGTATTGTTTGTGGGACACAGAAAAGACCCGCGGGGTCGTGTACTATGGAAGAGAAACTCATTGTAGCTGTGTGTTCGCGACAAGTCCTTCACGACCAGTCAAGTCTGCTCCACAGAGACAGAAATAAAAAGCTCCTCGCCTGGCGGAGTGCGCAGGACTCTGTATACCAGTAAGCTCCTCCCACACACCCCGCAGCAGTTTCGCGTTCTGGCATTCTGGTCGAAGTAGGTCTGGACACCAAGTGCGTCCACTTGCGTGCGTGACGAGCTTTTTGGAAGTTGAAACGCTGTTCGGTCTGAATGTACCATAAGAACTGTGAAGTGAGCAGAGAGAGGGGGGTTAGGACACCTGACGGAATCAGTTTCTCTCTAAAATAGTAATTTAATCAAGTTTTGACAAATGTAGGTAGATGTAGATGTATAACAACCCGTTAAAATACACAAAAATGCAGGAAATGGCATCTCTGTTATTCAAAAATTTTCTGTGGGAAGACCCACAGACCCCCCCCCCAAACACACACACACACACACGGCCCACCCGCTGTTCTGACATCGATCCGTTTACAAATTAAGCCCTGCATATAAGGCAGACATGTGGTCATTGGTGTCTTTCTTCAAAAGGATGCTGTCACAGCCCAATTGGATTGGATGGTGCCAGGAGTGTCCAACCTGAAAAGCCAATTGTGGGATTCCTGGCTTTTCTGTCTGTCTGTTCACTTTCCCTCAACAGCCAATCAACCAACTCAGCTCACCTGCTGCCGCTCTGAGGAGGACTGCTCTGCCTACTACTTAAGCAGCTGCCAGACACCTCTTCAGTGCAGAGAAATCTTCTGCCAACTGGACCTTCCACGGCCTGGCTCATCTGGTCCTCTCCAGGGCCTCTCTCTCTCTCTCTCTCTCTC
>JBBPBX010023076.1:25799-40852 GCA_038048925.1 Garcialebias charrua | reverse complement strand
ATTTCATGTGTACAGCACTTTGTTGCAGCTGTGTTTTTTTAAATGGCTTTATAAATAAAGTATAATTGTTATTTTTATGTTTTAGTTCAATTTTTAGTGTATTTGCGATCGCTGCCAACGCGCAGCCGGCAAAAATTAAACGAGCGGACCACAGGCGGAAGGACCGGGTTCGACGGGACCCTCTTCCGGCGCGATGGAGCGGAGCTTCAACTGTACAGCCTTGCAGCAGCCTCGCAGCAGGCTCGCAGCAAGAGGACCTTCTCCTTACAGATTAATTTACGGGAGACACTTGGTGAACTTTGTGTTGTCTTCACTGGAACAGCGATAACTCCCAAAATCTCCGCGTGCTACGAGCGGAGCTGGCGAAAACCGGAAGAGGAACAAGCTAACATTAGCTTCGGATTCGGGTGGTCTAATGCTAAAAGGAGCAGCAAACTGCGGCGCGCTCAGACGGGTTTCGGTAAGTTATCTTAAGCTAACACTAACAGTAAGTCAAATGAGTAATAAAAAAAGAGCTAATTTTAAAACAACAACACATTACAGATACTGGCTGTTACAGAGGGCGTGAACAGATCGTTGAAGGGCGTGGACTTCAAGAAACCGGTCGTTCAAAACGAAAGTTAAAAATGGCAGAATTAAAAAGGGTATAATTGATTATCTAATAATTATTTTGTGCATTAAATTGAAGGAATAGGGTCTGGATATCCCACAGAAATACCATAAAAATTTAAAAAATACATCTGAGGTCCCCTTTAAATCAATATTATTGCTGATTATTCTGCATAGTATATGCATGCAGTTTGGATAAACTTCCCTCTGTACATTTTATATTACATTTCACCGTAACTTTGCCGACCCCCCCAAAATTGCTCTTAAAAAATTTCCCTGTTCATGGTCCCCCCCAATAATGAGATGAAATCTACGCCCTTGGTTGTAAGCATGCATAAATGAATAAGGCTTCTCTAATAGAACATTCAATAGTGACCGTGAAGCATCAGAGATCTGCCCCCCAAGACCCGAGGCAGACAAATAGGGGTACCAGAGTCCAAGACCCCAAGAAGGACCCTGAGCTCAGAGCCCCCAGGGCCACTCGAATAGGACGAACAACTCACCCATCCCCCAGATCCGACCATAGGGGAGAACCGGGAAGGCCCTACCAGAGACCACACACAATGACCCCCAGGGGCCAACAGCGACAAACTCACAGGACCCCACCAGAGCCCGCCGCACTGGCGTAGCCCCAGGCCCAGGCGCCCAGGTCCGGGCACCAGGAACGCCCACCCCTTAGGCCCAGACCCGATAGAACCAGAGGACCCCAGCCCCACCAGGTAGCCACCAGGCCGGGCCGACGTACGCCCAGGTGCCCAACCCCAGATGCCGAGGGCCCCAAGCGTGCCGGTAGGCAAGGGCATACCCCGCCAGGGGGCCACGTGGTAGGAGCACGACACCAAGTAGCCTCAGATGTATCAGAGAGGGGGCAGCCTAAGTCCTAGCCTGACAATTAAACATTCATACACAGACACACTCACTCAGACCCACCCTCACTCACACAAATACAAACAATAACGACACGTTCCATTCATAATCTCGATGCACACTCTATACCCCCCAGGTCCAAAACATGTACCTGCCCCCTACATGGGGCAACCCACACCCAAACCCAGGAGGTAGGCCCATTCATTCTGGGGTGGAGAGTAGCCAACATCCAAGATTCGGCCCAACCCCTGCCTTGCCGACAGGACAGGACACCCGAGCCCAAGCACCCCAGGGAGAGCGCAATGCCAGCCCCGCCCACCGGGAACCCTCAGGCCCCAAACCCTCCAATAGTCCAGGACAACACCTGACGGCCTGCCATCTTACCGGACCCCACCCCCAGAATGGCCGCCAGGGAACCAGGGGGTAAAAAAGCAAATTTAACAAACCTAGACCCCAACACACACATCCCCATCCCCAAATGTGCTGTTGATGTGTGTTGTTGTAAAGTGCACTTAAAAAAGGGAAAGAGAAGGATCAAAGGCTGGCATAATGCCAGTTTCCCCTCCACACCAACTCTAACCCAAGCCCTTACTGTCTAAATGCATAATTGTGAGTGAGCACAGGCACAGGAGAAGAGAGTGGTGTCATCTCACCACCCATAATATTAATAATAATGAATTTAATTTGTAACGCACTTTTCATTAACAAAAATCTCAAAGTGCTACAAAGTGCAACTAAAATCAATGATCAAATAAAAACAAGTGATAAAATCAATTAAAAACAATGATAATATCAACTAAGATCAAAGATAAAATCATGTGGAGGCAGAGTAGACTTCCTTAAAAAGAAAGGTCTTTAAGCCTTGTTTAAAGTCAACCAGTGACTGTGGAGCTCTCAGGTCGTCAGGGAGGGAGTTCTAGAGGCGGGGGGCAGCCACACAGAATGCCCGGTCTCCCATGGTCCTTCATTTGGTTCGTGGAATGTGAAAGAGATTACTGTTCTGTGATCGTAGAGACCGGGTGGATGAATATGGTGCAAGAATGTCCATTAGATAGTCAGGTGAAGTTCCGTGTGAAAATTGGTGTGTAATGAGAGCAGTTTTGTACTGAATTCTGTAGGTGACAGGAAGCCAATGAAGGTTATGGAGAATGGGCGAAATATGTTCAAATTTACGAGCTCTCAATAAAATCCTTGCTGCACTGGAAAGTTCATTCTCAATAGTCCTTGTCCAATAGTCCTTGCTGCACTGTTTTGAATATATTGAAGTTTTTGAAGGTTTTTGCCAGGGATTCCAATAAACAGGGAGTTGCAGTAGTCGAGCCTGGAGGAGACAAAGGCATGGACGAGTTTCTCAGCATCAGAAAAAGTTAGAGATGGGCGAAGTCTGGAGATGTTTCGAAGATGGAAGAAGCAGGTTTTAAACAGATGCTTAATGTGATTTTCAAATGTAAGATGAGAGTCCATTTTTATTCCAAGATTTGTAACAGAGGTGGAGAGGGGGATGTCTTGTCCAGAGAAGGAGATTGTTGTTATAGTTGATGTTTGTATCTGGTGAGGGGTGCCAATCAGTATGGCCTCAGTCTTGGAGCAGTTTAATTGAAGAAAGTTCTGATTCATCCATGCCCTTATTTCCTCCAGGCAGGTAGAGAGGGCAGTGAGTGAAGATGGAGATGACAATGGTGATGATGATGATGCTCCAGTCCTGATGTAAAGCTGTGTATCGTCGGCATAACAGTGAAAAGAAATGTTGAACTGATTAATAATTTGACCTAAAGGCAGCATGTAAAGGGAAAATAGCAGGGGCCCCAGAACTGACCCTTGAGGGACACCACAGGAGACACAGACTGCCTGGGAAGTGGCATTGCCAAGACTAACACATTCCAGCCTATTGGAGAGGAAAGAATTCAACCAGTCCAGGACTGTGTCACAGAGACCGACCTCCACATGAAGACGGTGGAGGAGGATATTATGGTCCACAGTGTCGAAGACGGCAATGAGGTCAAAGAGGACAAGGATGGAGGGAGAACCATTATCAGCAGCCATAAGGACATCATTTGTTACTCTCAGCAATGCAGTCTCAGTACTGTGAGCTTCACAGAGAAGCCAGATTGAAACTTCTCATACAGGGAGTGTTGCTGTAGGTGGTCCTACAGCTGAGTAGCAACTGCTTTCTCCAGCACTTTAGACAGAAAAGGGAGGTGGGAAATTAGGCGGTAATTAGAAAGAATGTCGGGATCCAAATTATATTTTTTTCAGAAGAGGCCTAATGATGGCGGTTTTTAGAGGCAGTGGAACATGACCAGATTGTAGAGATTTATTTATTATTTGTGTGATTAATGCTCTTATTGCAAAGTGATTGGATTTTATGAGAGATGAGGGGAAGGGATCCAGGGCGCAGGATGAAGGCTTCATTTTCTTGAGGATGGTCTCCACCTCACTCTGAACGACTTCATCAAAGCTGCTCAGGGACCCAGAATGCAGACGGGTAGATGGCAAACGAAGATCAGGGAGGTTGTGGAGCTGAGATCTGATAGTGTCAACTTTGTTTTTAAAGGATGAAAGGAACAGGTTGCCATTTTGAGCAGAGTCTTCAGGAGTTAGTTTAATGGGATTAAGCAGATGAGTTATTGTGGAGAAGAGCTGTTTAGAGTTTCCAGGGCAGGTGTTGATGATGATGTTAGAATAATATTTGGAGCGTGCTTCTTTAAGAGAATAGGCGTACGCTTTCTGATGTTCTTTGCACGCTTGCTTATGTACAGAGAGACCAGATGATTTTACACGTCTCTCAATAGCATGGCCAGTTGCCTTCATCTTGAGCAGATCACCAGTGTACCAAGGGGCTGAACGCGAGAAAGACACCAGTCTTGTTTTCAAGGGAGCATGGAGGTCCAGAAGCTCCTGGAGAGATTGGTTGTAGTAAGTCACAGAGTCATTTGCAGATGAGTGATTGACAGCGGTCAGAGAGTGAAGATCAGAGAACAGAACCTCAGGGGAAATCAAGTCAAAGTCAAAGTCAACTATATTGTCAGAACTGCAATATGTACAGGACATACACAGGATTGAAATTGCGTTTCTCTCAGTCCCTCGGTGCAACAGTAACCATTTAAACACTAAAACACTGAAACATTTAATAAACATAAGCATAAAATAGTAAAAGTGTAACACTGTCCTGAGTTTTTGCATAGTAGTATAAAAGTATGAAAATTTACACCAACACTAAAACACTAAACATTTAATGAACATAAGCATAAAATGAAATAATAAAAGTGTAATACTGTCCTGAGTTTTTGCATAGTAGTATAAAAAGTATAAAAAGTATATCTATAAAATAAACTGAAGGTTCTAGCATTGACATTTGCAAAGAGTGGCAAAGCAGCATATGAGTTAATGTACACAGTATATGTATGAGGTAGTTGATGTTGGTATAGAGGCAAAGTGGCATATGCAGTAAGGCACATAAGGCACATTGGGCATCCTTAAATAAGGCTAGTCAGAGAATACTGTATATGTATCAGCAGTAGTGTAGATATAAAAGTAGTGTAAATGTAAACAGTAGTAATAAATGTAAACAGTGAATGTAAACAGTAGTATGACTATAGGCAGTAATGTAATACAAACATTAGTGCAAATATGAGAAGTAGTGCAAACTGAATGAGCACATGACCGAGAGTTTAGTGAATAACCCGTTTGATGACACAGAGTCCAGTGTTAAAATCTTTGTGTTGAGTGGTAATGTGTGAGAAAGTTTTTTGTGTTAAGGCAGTTCAAATGGGAGGGGAGGCAGAGCAGGCAGAGTGTTAAGCATCCTGACTGCCTGATAGACAGAGCTGTCTCTGGTGGAGGTGGAGAGGAAGTGGAAAAAAGACAGTCTGCAGGTCTCTTTTCAGATGGTAAAAGAGAGCTGGCGCCAATATCAGAAAGTAGTGAAAACTGCTAAATCACAATACTTCTCTGATATCATTGCTGCAAATTCTCGTAACCCTCGAGTTTTGTTCTCCACCCTAAACTCTGTTCTCCACCTCACTGAACAATCACCCATGGAAGTCTCGACTGAGCTGTGCGAGAACTTCCAACATTTCTTTTTAGATAAAATCGCAACCACCAGGGCTCTCATTTCTCCTCCATCTCACGATCCATCCATCCCACCTCAATCTGTTGCTGTGTTTGACCATTTTGAACCAGTCTCTCTGTCCTCTCTAGAGCAGGTCATGTGTAGCCTGAAACCATCTGGCTCCCCCTTCGATGTGGTCCCCCCTCGGCTTCTAAAGGAGGTTTTTCACACTCTAGGTCCCTCCATTCTCTCTATTGTTAATAGCAGTCTATCCTCGGGTGTGGTGCCAAAATCATTAAAACATGCTGCTGTTCAACCCCTCCTGAAAAAACCAAACCTCGACCCGTCAGTATTATCCAATTTCAGGCCTGTCTCCAGACTCCCATTTGTTTCTAAACTTCTAGAGAAAATAGTTGAGTCCCAACTAAAGTGCTTCCTGGAGGATCACGCTATCCCCGAGCTATTCCAGTCTGGCTTCAAATCCCTCCACAGCACTGAGACTGCCCTACTGAAGGTTTTTAACGACATCTTTCTATCCACAGATACTGGTGACTCTGTGCTGCTTGTCCTATTGGACCTCACATCCGCTTTCGACACCATCGACCATGAGATCCTCATTGCTAGGTTGGAGCAGTGGGTGGGCATCTCAGGATCAGCCCTAAACTGGTTCAGATCCTACCTCTCTGACAGGTCTTTTTGTGTGTCCATCAATGATTTTACTTCTGCAGTGGCGGCTCTTAAATGGGGGGTTCCGCAGGGGTCCATCCTGGGTCCTCTCTTGTTCTCCTTATACCTGCTGCCACTCGGTGCTATTTTCCGGAAACACAATATACCTTTCCACTTCTACGCTGATGACTGTCAAATCTACTTCCCCCTAAGACAAAATGGTACAGGCTCTATTCAACCTCTGCTCGACTGCCTGGCTGACATCAGGGACTGGATGGCTTTAAATTTCTTAAGCTTCAATGATAAGAAGTCTGAAGCCATATTGTTCCTTCCCAATGACACAACCTCAAACCACTGCATTGACCTGTCTGCTCTACCCCTGTCCGAAAAACAAAAAGTCAAAAATCTGGGAGTGATAATGGATCCTTCCATGAAACTCAACAGTCATGTAAACATGATTGTCAAATCCTGTTTTTTCCAGCTGAGGCGTCTGTCTAAGCTGAAGCCCATATTATCCAAAAAGCACCTGGAGACAGTGATTCACGCATTCATTACATCTAGGCTTGATTACTGCAATTCACTTCTGTTTGGCGTCAGTCAAGCCACCATTGCACGATTACAACTGGTTCAGAACGCAGCTGCCCGATTTTTAACCAGCACACGCAAAAGAGAGCACATTACACCAGTCTTGGCCTCCCTTCACTGGCTACCGGTTCATCTTCGAATCCAATTCAAAATTCTCATGTATGTCTACAAATCGCTGAACAGTCTCGCCCCCGCCTATCTCTCGGATCTGATACACCCATATGTCCCTCCACGTGCTTTGAGGTCAGAGGATCAGGTACTCTTAATAGTTCCAGAAACTCGCCTTAAGCGCAGGGGTGACAGAGCGTTCTCTGTAGCAGGCCCAAGACTCTGGAACGAGTTACCGCTGCTCATCAAACAGGCCCCCTCCCTCTCGGTTTTCAAATCCCGGTTAAAAACTCACTACTACTCCATCGCTTTCAATGCCAGCTGATGTGTACTGGATCGTTTGATTTATGATCTGCAATGTTTTTATGTTTTTCATGTTGTACTTCATTGTATGTGTTGCGTGTTTGTTTGTCCAGCACTTTGGTGTGGACTTGTTCCTGTTTAAAGTGCTTTATAAATAAAATGGTATGGTATGGTATGGTATGGTCTCTCAGTCTGCTGGTTCGAGCCTGGAGACTCCTCAGTCTCCTCCCTGATGGCAGCAGTCTGAAGCAGCTGTGTAGTGGGTGTGTGGGATCACCTGCCATGCAGAGGGCTTTCCGAGTGAGGCGTTTGCTGTGTAAGTCCTGCAGTGAGGGCAAGGAGGTGCCGACGATCTTCTCAGCTGCTTTCACGATGCGCTGGAGGCTCTTGCGGCAGGATGCAGTGCATGCACCAAACCACACCGTGATGCAGCTGGTCAGGACACTTTCTATGGCACCTCTGTAGAAGGTGCACATGATGGGGGTTGAAGCTCCAGCCCTTTTCAGCTTGCGGAGAAAGTAGAGGCGCTGGTGAGCCTTCTTGGCCAGTGCTGCAGTGTTCCTGCTCCAGGACAGGTCCTTTGAGACGTGCACTCCCAGGAACTTGGTGCTGTCCACTCTCTCCACTGCGGTGCTGTTGATGGTCAGAGGGGCATGTTGTGCATCCCTCTTCCTGAAGTCCACAACAATCTCCTTTGTCTTCTCCACGTTGAGAGTGAGATTGTTGTGTCCGCACCACAAGGCCAGGCGGCTCACCTCGTTCCTGTAGTCCGTCTCATCGTTGTTGCTGATGAGACCTACCACTGTTGTGTCGTCCGCAAACTTGATGAAGTGGTTGGAGCTGTACGATGGTGTGCAGTCGTGTGTTAGCAGGGTGAATAGAAGGGGGCTCAGCACACATCCTTGTGGGGCCCCTGTGTTCAATGTGATGGTGCTAGATGTGTTACTCCCGATCCGTACTGTCTGTGGTCTCCCGGTCAGGAAGTCTAGCAGCCAGTTACACATTGAGGTGTTCAGCCCCAGACTGTCCAGTTTATGGATGAGCTGTTGGGGGATGATGGTGTTGAATGCCGAGCTGAAGTCGATGAACAGCATTCTAACATAAGAGTCCTTCGTGTCCAGATGTGTGAGAGCTGTGTGGAGGGCAGAGGAGATGGCATCGTCGGTTGAGCGATTAGGTCGGTATGCAAATTGGAAGGGATCCAGGGAGGCAGGGAGGACAGATGTGATGCTTTTCATGACTAGCCGTTCAAAGCACTTTTCATTCATTCAACCTTTATTTAGTCAGGTAAATCTTATTGAGCCTCGAGGGCTCATTTACAAACGCGACCTGCTACAAACTAAAGAATGATGAACAGCAATGGTACAAGTACATTAAACAATAGACAAAAGAAAAAAGAAAAAGTAGCAAAAACTAGCAACACATTATAAGGTAGATGTAGAAAATCAAAAACAGGAACAAATCTGCATTGGTTTTTGCCAGGATTCTAACAGATTCTGAAAATCATTTAGAGAGGTCAGGGCCGAGAGCTTCAGATCTTTTTGTAAGATATTCCAGGAAACAGGAGCAGAGTAGGAGAAGGCCCTTTTGTCTAGTTCAGTCCTCACTGAGGGAACACTGCAGGTAATCATGTCCTGAGAGCGCACACTGTAGCTGCACTCACGCAAAGACATGTAGGAGGAGATGTATGAGGGCAGCAGACCAAGAAATGATTTAAAGATGAAAATGTACCAGTGGAAGAGTCTGTGTGAAGTTAATGATGTCCAGTTAACCAGTGAATACAGGGTGCAGTGGTGGGTACGATAATCACAGCCAGTTATGAATCTTAGTGCACCATGGTAGACAACATCCAACATGTAGAGAATGTCACCGTAATCAATGGAGGGAAGGAAAGTCACAGATACAAGGCATATCCTAGCATTCAGTGTTAGACATGATTTATTTCTGAAAAAGAAACCCAGTTTAACTTTCAGTTTCTTCACTAGGTTTTCCACGTGGAGTTTAGAAGAGAGATGTGAATCGACCAGGATACCCAAATATTTATAGGAATCAACAAACTCAATAGGGACACCATTTGATGATAAAATCAGAGGAAGATCTGCTGGGACTGACTTCCTACTTGAAAAAAACATCCCTTTTGTTTTATCAGCATTTAGGACAAGTTTGAGACGGAACAAATCTGACTGGATGATGTCAAAAGCAGATTGCAGTAACTGGAAAGCCTAAACAACTGTATCATCAGCATAGAAATGTAAGGATGCATCAGGGATGCTCTGACCTACATTAGCTATGTAGATTGTAAAGAGGGTTGGTCCTAGAACTGAGCCTTGTGGTACACCATTTTTAACTGTTAAATAGCTGGAAGAAGTACTGTTATGTTACTTCATCAGGATGGGGGTGAGTGCTACTGGGCGATAGTCATTGAGGCATGCGGGCGTTGCCTTCTTTGGGACAGGGATGATGGTGGTGGCTTTGAAACAGGTGGGGACGATGGCCTGGCTCAGTGAAATGTTAAAGATGAAATGTTTTTAAAGTCACGGAAGTGGATAAGTCGTTTGGGATTTGAAGCAGGCGAAGTTGAAGGCACTTCCAGAGAGATGACACTGTGGTCCGAGACACCCAGGTCATATACAGGTAAGTTATTGATGAGTACAGTGTCTGTAATCACCAAATCCAGAGTATGCCCCCTGTTGTGAGTAGGGGCGTCAACATGTTGGGTGAGACTGAGAGAGTCCAAAAGAGACTTAAAATCTGTTGCCAGAGGGGAAGAGGAATTGTCCATGTGGATATACCCATAACCATAGTATTCACCCCAAATTCCTATACAGGTAATCCCCGACTTACGAGCACACCAACATACGAGGTTCCGGACTTACGAGCTCATTTACGAACAGTGAATTTGTAAAGAACATACAAAAAATACAGCACTTTTATGTGTTTTTAGATGAAAGTGTGTTAGCTATCCGTTTGTAAACAAGTTTCTGAGCATGTTTATGAACTAGTATGAACGTTTGTGTTGAAAAACGAGTGTTCGTAGTAGCTCTAGCATAAATTTTCCAACTTACGACCGAAAATTCGGACTTACGAGAACACCTGTTTCGTGTTCCGACGTACGAGATTTTCGTCTTACGAGATAGTCGTAGGAACGGAACTCGCTCGTAAGTTGGGGATTACCTGTATGTGAATTTTATGAGGATGTTTATGAGTGAATGTCTAAGGTGTATAATAAAATTGAGTCCCAGGTGGTTCTGAACAACAGAGATGTAAAAAAAAACGTTGCAACACACCTGAGCCTCAAAATCCCTACATGTATTAATTTGAAATGAAGAGGGCGGAGGTACGCGGTGAGGGATGGGGAGAAAATAACTGTAGGAACAAATGCTGCCGCAGTGAGTCAGCTCCCCCGCTGACCCTACATAACCCCCCAGTTCGCCAAGGTCCACCCAAGGAGCGAGGCCAGAACACCTCTCCGACCGCCAGGCCCATTGAGCTCTAGACCAGAGAGGGACAGGACCACGAGGGCCGCCAGCAGCAGGACCATCAGCCCACATCCACCAGGGCCGCCAAGACCCCTACAAACCGCAGTCAGCCCGCCGCCCAAGAGGACACAAAATCCCACATGGACGACACAGCGAGAGCGCCCGCCCAACCACCGAGAGAGCCAGGGAGCACCGGTAGCATGCCCTCCCCATAGAACAGGGCCAGCCAACCGGCCAAGCATAGTCCCAGACCGTCATCAAAGACATCCACCTAGTCCCCACCCCAGAATAAATACTACTGTACACCCAAAAGTCAAAGTCAAAGTCAAAGTCAAAGTCAACTTTATTGTCAGATCTGCAATATGTACTGTACAGGACATACACAGGACCGAAATTGCGTTTCTCTCAGTCCCTCGGTGCAACAGTAAACATCTAAACATTGAAACACTGAAACATATAATAATAGACATAAGCATAAAATAGTAAAACTAACACTGTCCTGAGTTTTTTGCATAGTGGTATAAGAGTATGAAAATTTACACCAACTCTAAAACTAAAACATTAAACATTTAATGAACATAATACTGTCCTGAGTTTTTGCATACTAGTATAAAAAAAAGAGTATAAAAAGTATAACTAAAATAAACTAAAGGTTTCTAGCATTGACATTTGCAAAGTGGCAAAGCAGCGTATGAGTTAATGTACACAGTATATGTATGAGGTAGTAGTTGATGTTGTTATAGAGGCAAAAAGTGGCATATGCAGTAAGGCACATTGGGCATCCCTAAATAAGACCGTTCAGAGCACACTGTATATGTATCAGCAGTGGTGTAGATATTAGAGTAGTGTAAATGTAAACAGTAGTAATTACATGTAAGCAGTAGTAATAAAAGTAAACAGTATTAATAAATGTAAACAGAGAATGTAAACAGTATTATGATTATAGGCAGTGATGTAATACAAACATTAGTGCAAGTATGAGAAGTAGTGCAAACTGTATGAGCACATGACCGAGAGTTTAGTGAATAACCCGTTTGATGACACAGAGTCCAGTGTTAAAATCTTTGTGTTGTGTGGTAATGTGTGAGAAAGTTTTAGTGTTAAGGCAGTTCAAATGGGAGGGGAGGCAGAGCAGGCAGAGTGTTTAGCATCCTGACTGCCTGATGAACAGAGCTGTCTCTCAGTCTGCTGGTTCGAGCCTGGAGACTCCTCAGTCTCCTCCCTGATGGCAGCAGGCTGAAGCAGCTGTGTAGTGGGTGTGTGGGATCACCTGCCATGCAGAGGGCTTTCCGAGTGAGGCGGTTGCTGTGTAAGTCCTGCAGTGAGGGGAAGGAGGTGCCGACGATCTTCTCAGCTGCTCTCACGATGTGCTGGAGGCTCTTGCGGCAGGATGCAGTACATGCACCAAACCACACAGTGATGCAGCTGGTCAGGACACTTTCTATGGCACCTCTGTAGAAGGTGCACATGATGGGGGTTGAAGCTCCAGCCCTTTTCAGCTTGCGGAGAAAGTAGAGACGCTGGTGAGCCTTCTTTGCCAGTGCTGCAGTGTTCCTGCTCCAGGACAGGTCCTTTGAGACGTGCACTCCCAGGAACTTGGTGCTGTCTACTCTCTCCACTGCGGTGCTGTTGATGGTCAGAGGGGCATGTTGGGCATCCCTCTTCCTGAAGTCCACAACAATCTCCTTTGTCTTCTCCACGTTGAGAGTGAGATTGTTGTGTCCGCACCACAAGGCCAGGCGGCTCACCTCGTTCCTGTAGTCCGTCTCATCGTTGTTGCTGATGAGACCCACCACTGTTGTGTCGTCCGCAAACTTGATGAAGTGGTTGGAGCTGTACGATGGTGTGCAGTCGTGTGTTAGCAGGGTGAATAGAAGGGGGCTCAGCACACATCCTTGTGGGGCCCCTGTGTTCAATGTGAACACCACCCTTCATACTAACAACTGTCAGAACATATAACACACTAGACACCCAGGCTGGGTCACACTGCCCCCTCCCATGGGCCACCAGGCACGCCTCCAAACCCCCAAACCCCCAGCCCACGAACCCCCAACCCACCAGCGAGCCGAGGGCCCCCCGGCCAGTGTCGGACACCAGAGCGCAGGCCAGCCCAATCCAGGCGACCCGCCTGCCAGAGCCCAAGATCCCCCACCAGGGCCAAGCCCGGGGACGACACGTCCCCAGACTCCCAAGCCCCCGGCGCCCACCCCGAAACCAGCCCAGCTGGGCCACCGACCGGCGACCCATGACCGCCGCCACAGACCACCCGAGGCCCCGCATGCAGCCCCCAGCAGATATCCACCAGAACCACCCAGGTCCTCCCCAGGTTGAAGGCAGGGCCCTCCCCGCCCAAACAGCCCCAACCCCCTGGCGTCCCAAACCCCGACACCCCCATCAGCCCCAGTGCCTCACAAGGCTAGACCCCAGACCCCCCACCCCCACTATGTAACGGAGCCGATCAAAGAATGCCAAAGAAATTGATCCGATGTGTCGGCAGATGCTGTTTCAAGACTAATATGATCTAACAGAAGATTTTTATACTGATTAATGCTAAGATTATTTTTATTTTTCCAATTTAAGAGTATAGTTTTCTTTGCGATGCATAAGGCAGTGAAGATTACACGAGATTTATTTTTTCCAGTGTAACATCTTCAAGGATAGCCAATAAACAAACAGATGGAGAGAGTTGAATATTACATTTCAGACATTTAGACAAGTCTTCACATACCTGTACCCAGAACCTCTGAACGGGTGGACAGAACCAGAGTGCGTGAATATAATCATCAGGTATATTACTTATGCACTGTGAGCACTTGTTAGATGGTATAAAGCCCATCTTAAACATTCACTGACCTGTATAATGTACTCTATAGATAACCTTATATTGTATTAATTGTAAATTAGATATTCTAGTCATTTTAAATGTTTTTTAAACATATTTGAGACCAGGTGTTTTGGTCAAAGTTGACTGATAAATCTGTCTCCCATTTTGAAACAGGAAGCGTTATGGAGTCATCGATTCTAGACAATTTCTTGTATATTTTAGATCGATTCTAGACAATTTCTTGTATATTTTAGATAATAATTTGGGTGGTTTAAGATTAATGAATTCTGACACATATTGGTGTCTCTAACAATTCTCTATTAAGCTTAAATTTCTTTTTTACAATAGACTTAATTTGTTGATATTCTAAGAAGTATTTATTGTCAATGCCATATTGTATTATTAATTCATTAAATGAAATAAAGTCTACACCATCAAATATGTGTTCCAGACGTTCAATTCCCTTAAGTCTCCAACCTGAGAAATTTAACATATTATTTTCTTTCTGTATGTCAGGATTGTTCCAGATGGGTGTTTGTCTGCATGGGAGTAGTGAAGACTTTGTCATTTTCAGATACTCCCACCATGCTGTCAGAGATGAGCTAATACTGATACTTTTAAAGCAGACATGTTTCTTTATATTTATACTAATAAATGGCAGATCTGAAACCCTAATATTATTACATAAAGTTTGCTCTATGTCTATCCAAGTAACATCTAGTGCATTTGGATTTAGCCACTTTGAAATATATTCTAACCTATTTGCTAAATAGTAGTGATAAAAGTTTGGAAGTTCTAATCCTCCGGTTTCTTTAGATTTCTGTAGTGTTTTTTAAGCTAATACGTGGAGTTTTGTTTTTCCAAAGGAATTTAGATATGAAAGAGTCCAGGGACTTAAACCATTCATTTGAAGGTTTATTTGGAATCATTGATAATAAATAATTTATTCTCGGCAGGACCATCAACTTTACTGAGGCAACTCTTCCCATAAGTGAAATTGGTAGAGATTTCCATCTAGTAAGACCGTCTTCAATTTTCTTTAAAAGTGGTAAATGATTTAATTTTATTAAGTCTTTAATCTAACTTAGCCTATCCTAACACAGTACCCTACATAATTATAAAAAAGCACATACATTTCAGAGCCATAATGAAGGGAAAAAAGAGTTAATTTCCTACTCTGGACTGCTGGTGAAGTCATTTCCTCCATTTCTCCCTCCCTCCTCCAGATTCTCCATTCGTTTACGTTGTAAAATCGCCGTCCACAAAACAGCTACTTTTCCACAGCTGCTGCCTGTTTCTGCCTGTCCATCTTGCTCCAACAAGTTTTGTTTTGTTTTTTGAATGTCCAGAGGACCAGACTTGGCTTTTTTTAGAGTACAGGCAGCTGTAGCCTCCATAGCTAGCAAAACGGGAAACCGGAAGCTGCCGGAAACTGCCGGAAACTGCCGGGAACTGCGTAAATCGGCTTCAAAATAAAAATGTTCAAAATATATTTTTAAAAAATTTAATGGAGATGCGTGTCGTAACCCCGAAACGTCGTAAGTCGAGGACTACCTGTATA
>JBBPBX010023076.1:0-25749 GCA_038048925.1 Garcialebias charrua | reverse complement strand
GGTAGCATATAAAAAATTCCAATTTACTCTATCAAATGCCTTTTCTATGTCGAAAGATAAAATAGCTGTTTCAATATTTTTACTATATGAATACTCTATTAAATTATATAATCTGCGAGTGTTTGTAGTGGAGTGTCTTCCTTTTATAAATCCAGTTTGATCTGGATGAATAATGAAAGGAGTTATCCTCTCTAATCTTTTAGAGAGGGCTTTACAAATTATCTTAACATCGACATTAATAAGAGAGATGGGACGATAACTGGTAGGCAATACTGGGTCCTTGCCTGATTTTAAAAGGAGACTAATGTTGGCTGAGTTCATATGTGTTGGAAGCCTGCCATTTTCTTCTGACTCTAATAGCATTCTGTAAAATATTGGATCCAATATATTCCAATATTCTTTATAAAATTCTGCTGGATAACCATCTGGTCCAGGAGATTTTTTATTTGGCTTTTTTATGGCTTCGTGGAGTTTTGCTGATGTTAATGATAAGTCTAGGTCTGATGATTGACTACTGTTTAATTTTGGAAGTGTTACTCTATCCAAGAATTGATTGATATCCTCATCTGTTTGATTAATTTGTGGAGTGTATAGATTTTTATAAAAATCTCTAAAAACACTGTTTACTTTTCCCTCATCAAGTTATATTTCCATTTGTGTCTTTAATACCGTATATAGATGTTTTTCTTTGTTTAATTTGAGTTGGTTCGCTAAAAAGCTCCCTGATTTATTACTGTGTTCAAAATGTTCTAATCGAAACCTTTCTACCAAGAATTTGATCTTTTTATCAATAAATTCATTTAATTCTAACTTTGCCTTGCATAGTTTTTTCTGTATATCCTCTCCTTGTATACCTTGTATATATAAAATATACGTATTTTAAAACACGTGGAGACAGAGCATTCCAAGTGGTGGCCCCGAGGCTTTGGAACGCTCTCCCTCTGTCACTGCGCAGCTCAGACTCTATCGACTCTTTTAAAAAAGATCTTAAAACGTATATATTCAGACTGGCTTTTAATTAAATTTTATGTATTTTTTCTTTTTATTCTTTTTATTTTTGCTTGTGAAGCACTTTGTGATGTCATTGTCTGTGAAAGGTGCTATATAAATAAAGTTTACTTACTTACTTACTTACTTACCTTCTAGTAATTGTACTGTTTTATCTAATTCCTCAATACGTTTATTTTCTTTTTTCTTTTTATTTGTTGAATATGATATTATTTTTCCACTCATAACTGTCTTCCCAGCCTCCCAGAGTGTACATGCTGATGTTCCTGGCAAGTCATTAAAATCTAAATACAATGTCCATTCTTTTTTTAAATATTGTATAAATTCTTCGTCTTTTACAGTGAGATATTTAATCTCCAGTTTATATTTTTTCAGTTTTCTTTATTATCAACTAAATTTAGTGTAACTGGTGCATGATCGCTGATAGCAATTGGGTGTATCTTAAGGCCGAGATACACTTGAGCGTTCTCACGATACGCCTATACGCAACGTACATACGTCAAGGCAAAAGCGTAGCCCCGCGTAGCCCCTTAGGGCAGGTACGCGCAAAGCTTTTTTTTTCACATACGCATACGCGGTGCGCGGTGTCCGACCATAAACTTCCCCGGCGCCGGACTGTTTTGTATGTTACACAAATGAATTAAATTCCTCTTTTTTATCGCTGATCAGGCCTTTTCTTTTGTTTTTTTGCCTAAAGTCAAGTAATCACTTCTTCCTCCGTTCACTCGATGATTGAAATGAATGAATTCAGGTCCTACCTGGGTGCGCAATGTTTTAAATATCCCTGGTGGGCTGTGTGCTGCAGGAAAAGCACTCCCTGTTATTATTTTTATTTCTGAGAGAACTTTTTATAACATATATAGTAGAAACACCGCATCAGAACACCGCAGCAGTCTTCAGCGAGCTACATGAGCTGACTGAAAGCTGTCAATCATTTCAGTAGGCGTGTCAGCAAGTGACCAATCAGCGAGCTCAGTTGAGTCCCCTCCGTGCGCAGCTGCTCATATTACAACAAGGATCTGGAGCGAGAACGCGAGCGTTTGAAAGCTGATAGTTTCTGAAGCTATATCAACGAAATGCATGCGCACAAAATGCGCGCGTAGAGTGGCGTACCTGAGGACGCTTAGGTGTATTTCAGCCTTAAGTGTCTGAAATTCATTCAACCTTTATTTATACAGGCTAGCCTGTATAAATGTTTGTCAGTAATGAATTGCTTACTATGAAATAATCCAGACGAGAATAAGATTTATGCACATGTGAAAAGAAAGAATATTCTCTGCTATCAGGGTGAAAAGAATGCCATGTATCGCAAAGTCCATAATCACTCATATACTGTTTTACTATATTTATGGATTGCCAGCCTCGCTGAGCTCCCACTGTATTTAGCCTGTCCATTTTATCATCTAAACCAGGGGTGGGCAATTATTTTTTCCATGGGGCCACATGAGAAATAGAAAATATTGTGGGGGGCCGGGCGAAATGACATAATTCAATACTGCATATTAATAGTATTTCTTTATTAAAAGCAGTAAATATCATTGTTTAGACAAACTGGTAAAAGTATTAGTTATGATTAATCAACAAAATAAAAAGCATGAGTGGACATTTTTGAGGGCTAACGTTGTCTTGTGACTTGACAACAATGCAATCATGCACATTGCGCATGTCTTGATTTACATATTGCATCATTTTGTACGTGAATTTTAAAAAGACATCAAAATTAAAGCAATGCAGTCCACAAATGAGGTAAAATTAGAAACTATTTTTTTGTTGTAACTCCCCTTACGGGGGCCGGTCAGAGTCAACCAAAGGGCCGCATGTGGCCCTGGGGCCTTACAATGCCCAGGTCTGATCTAAACCCAAGTTAAGGTCACCTCCCGTTACCATTGTGCAGTCCATGTGATTTGATAGAATAGAAAAGAGTTCATGGAAAAAAACGGTGCCGTCCACATTTGGCCCATATACACTAACAATACAATATTTTTCACTGAGTATGGATAATTTTAATATTATATATCTACCGTGCTGATCTATAATTGTGTCTAATATTGTGAAGTTAACATTTTTATGTATTAGTATTGCCACTCCCCTTTGTCTCGAGTTATAGCAGGCTGAAAATACATCAGGAAACTCAGCAGATTTTAGCTCATCCACAGTTGATGGTAATTTATGAATTTCTTGGAGTAACACAACATCTGCCTTTAATCTTTTAATCTTGTCAAAGATTCTATATTTTTTATGTTGGCTACCGTCTCCATTAATATTCCATGTGACAAACCTTAAAGTGCTCATACTTGTGTTTGTGAGAATATAGATAAATCACACCCATTATAACAAATATATATATAAAAAAAACCACACAGGTATGAACATAATCCTTGAGGGTTGACTATTTATAATTAAGAAATAATCTATGTGTTGTTCTAGAATAAACATCATGGTTGTGTTTCTTTATGAGGTAAATGTGTGGACTGGCATGGGTGTATATCTGCCCTTGTGCCTGCGTGCTAACAAATGATATAGATAAGTCAAAAGAAAGAGACACACAAGATAAAATTAAAACAAAAACAAACAAGCAAAAAACAACAACAAAATCAAACAATAACCACTGTGACATTTACCTTCACCAGTGCAGACACCGAGCTGTGCTTTAAATTTCATTTACAAATACCAGTTAATTCACCTCCAGTGTAACAAGCATTAAACCAGGACTACTCAACTAAACCACCCACGGGCCACAATCATCAAAAGCCAAGCGCTCATGAGTTATTTATCAGTAGCCTACTTCTTATCAATAAATATCTTTGTTTTATGAATAAAACTATGATATTTTTTTTTTATTGTTCCCATTGATGGACCACTTAGTTCACCAGCGGGCCAGACTTGGCCCGCGGGCCGCATGTTGAACAGCCCTGCTCCAAACCTACCTGCCAACCAACCATTTTGCCATTTTGATTCTTAGTTTTTCTTTCATTTTTATGAGTTATTCTCAACTTTGTGTTTTTTCTTTAACAGAAGAGACAAACTAATTTATCAGTGACTGTAACTAAAACTGTTGGGTTTGTGTTTGTGTGTGAGTGTGTGAGAACTCGCCTTGCAGTTCCTGAGTGCTGGAGGTGTTCTTGGATAACCAGCTGCTGCCAATCCAGTTAACGAGTCCAGCTGCTATTTAAGCCTTGGTGGAGGTTCCAGTCTTCGCTGAATCATTCAGTCACCTTGGGTACTGTGAGACAGCCATTTTAATGTTTTCCTTCGTGAACTTATGTTTAATCAGCTTGTGTCTCCCTGTGTTTTCAAGACAGATCTGTGACGAACCCAAACCGGACAAGCTGCCTCCAAACTGGACTTCTTCTCTGAGAAAACTCTGTACTCCAGCCTGACACTCCTCCACCAGCTGCCACCTGCAAGACACTACTTGGGACTCTTGGATAAATGCATGGAATTATCACCTGGTGGACACTCACCTCCTCTCTCTGGTCTGCCTCCTCAGTTCCTTCTGTAAGAGAGAGAGACTTAATCAATCACTAAAACTACAATATTCCCCAACATCATCATTAATATTTTTCCCCTTTCCTTCCAGGAACCCTGACTTCCTTTACCCCAGCACTGTAAATAAACTCACTTAACTGATTACCTGTGATCCTTCTCAGCCTTGGTCTGAATTTGAGTATGTTTCATTCATTCATTCATTCATTCAACCTTTATTTATACAGGCTAGCCTCGTTGAGTCACGGGGACTCATTTACAAGAGGGACCTGTCTCACTCACACCAAACAACCATCCACACTCACACCTAGGGTCAATTTAGAGTCACCAATCAGCCTAACAAGCATGTTTTTTGGTCTGTGGGAGGAAACCGGAGTACCCGGAGGAAACCCACGCATGCACGGGGAGAACATGCAAACTCCACCCAGAAAGGCCCCGGACCGGGATTTGAACCGGCAACCTTCTCGCTGAGAGGCAGCAGCTCTACCAGTTGTGCCACCGTGCTGCATGTTATAAGTAATTACCACAAAAACTCAAGTGCGTTTTGTGAACATGCAGATTAAACCTGATCATCAGTCTTATCTTATCACTATTATTATGATTATCATTATTAAAAATGCAGGCCGTGATGTGTTTGACTCATGCTTGAATCAGTTCTGATCTAAAGTTCAGACACCTCCTCCTCCTCATCAATGACAGTTTGTGCGCGGCTGCTGCTTCAGATCCTCATCTGCGCTGCCATTGGTCCAGAGCTGGTAGCGCCACGCGCCGTGAACATCATCATCATCCTCCACGCGCAGCGCGCACAGCCGCTCCTGTGGATGTGTCTGTGATGAGAGGCAGCAGGACGGACACCGCGCGCGTTCACCCCCAGGTACGTTCCGTCACCTCCTCCTGCTCAGCATCAGCATCAGGAGGAGCTGCCATCAACCACCCTGCTCCTCATGTTGTTCTCCAGAACAAAAAGGCGCGTGAGCCGCATCTGCACAGAGCTTTAATCCATCATCTCCCCCACACTGGGCGGCTGCTGCTCCTGCTCCTGCTGCTGCTGCTCATAGAAGCAGAGCTGATGTTTGGTGGAGTTTTTTTATTTTATTTCACACGGCTGTTCTGGCCCTGCACGCACGCGCCTCGTTGATATGTCTCGTGTGTTTCTGGGGAGAGTTCCCTCATCAGGAGCTGATGACGCAATGAGCTGATGACGCAGAGCTGCATTTTTTTTTCATTCCTTAATCTCATTGCCTCGTGCACCCAGAAAGACCTGTCACGTGTCATCAATCAGCGGTGAGATGAAACGTGGTCCCCACGAGAGCCTGCGCGCGCGTCGACCTGTAGAATGTGGTTCTTAGAAGCCAGATGTGGAAACCGGCCGCTGCACAGCTCGCAGGATTTTTACGTGTCATTTACCACGCGCTTTGTTTCCTGTCGCCACACGCCCAAACTGCGCTGGCACTCTGAGCATGCACCTCCTCCTGCACCTCGATCCTGCTCCTCCTGCACCTCCTGTATGCATACTCCTATGCATAGCCTACTCCTGCACCTCCTGAGCATACTCCTACTATGCATACTCCTGCACATCCTGTACCTCCTGCACCTCCTGAGCATACTCCTACTATGCATACTCCTGCACCTCCTGTATGCATACTCCTGCACATCTTGCACCTCCTGTATGCATACTCCTGCACATCTTGCACCTCCTGTATGCATACTCCTGCACATCCTGCACCTCCTGTATGCATACTCCTGCACATCCTGCACCTCCTATATGCATACTCCTGCACCTCCTATATGCATACTCCTGCACCTCCTGTATGCATACTCCTGTACCTCCTGCACCTCCTGCACATCCTGTACCTCCTGCACCTCCTGTATGCATACTCCTGCACATCCTGTACCTCCTGCACCTCCTGTATGCATACTCCTGCACCTCCTGCATCTCCTGCACGCTGGGTGTTTAATGAGGGATTTCCCCAATCATGATGCTGCAAAATGATTCCAAATAAAGAATGCAGGTCTAATGATCATCCATCCATCCACTCACCCATTCATTCATCCATCCATCCATCCACTCACCCATCCATCCATCCATCCACTCACCCATCCATCCACTCACCCATTCATCCATCCATCCATCACCCATCTATCCATCCACTCACCCATCCATCCATACTTCAATAAATATGTGCTCTCTCCACTTTCTTCTTGTATTTTCAGCTTATTTTTAAGCTACTTTTCAGCTGATTTTTGCTCTTTTCAGCTGTTTTTTAAAATTTTAATAATTTCCACTTTTTGTGGTTATTTCTGCTTCTTTCAGTCTAATTGTGCAAACATGTTTTTTTTCTGCTTTCTTCTGCTTATTTAAGCGTGTTCTAGCTTTTTAGCTAATTTCAGCCATTTCCTGTTTTGCTACTGTAAGCCTAATTAACTTCTGCATGCTCCTTTCAGCTATTTCAGTTATTAGCTCTTTTATGCTAATTTTAGCCTTTTCAGAAAGCTTAAGCCTCTTTCTAACTTTTAAGCTACTTTTCAGCTATTAAAAAAAACTAATTTCAGCTTTTTTAAGCTAATTTTTGTGCTCATATTTCAGCTCCATTTGAAATCTTATTTTTCTGCCATTTCTTCAGCAACATGCATGCACACTGCATTTTCTCTAGTTTAACAGGTTATGTTGTAAATTTTCAGGTTGTAAATGTAAAACGGCTTATGTCATAAGATTAATCAGTAAAAGTAAATTGTCAGTCTTGATCTTTTCATCATACTGTTTGTAAAACATCAGAAGAAGAAGCGTTTTTGTTTTGCACACTTTATCAGGTGTACAGCGAGTTCCAGATAACGACAGTGACACAGTGACGAACAGACGAAGGTTGTGCTGTCACTTTAAATGAAACGAGTCAAAGATGTGTTAGAGCAGTCTGCTGAGGATCATTTTGTTTGTTTACATTTCTAATGTGATAACGCGCTGAAGCTGCAGCGACACGGAGGACTTATTAAAGGTTTACATGATATTGAGGAGAAAGGTGAGATGTGACGACGGCATCGAGGAACGAAAATGAAAGTTTAGATTGTGAAACTTTGAAACTGGAGCTTAACAACATCTGTTTCTTTCAGCTGTTAGGGAGGAAGACGTATGTGAATGGTAGTAAGAGAAAAGGGTATTTCTATTCTAAATATAGTTTTCTTTTAAAAGCAAACTCAGTTTGATCACAGAGTTTAACACATTTCTTAAAACAAAACAAACCTGACTAAATTAATCTGAGTGCACATTTTAAAGCAACTTTAACACATTTTAACATCATCATCATGTCAGCCATTCATTCATTCAACCTTTATTTAGGCAGGTTAATCTCATTGAGCCTCGAGGACTCATTTACAAGAGAGACCTGTCTACAAAGTAAAGAATGATGACAACAGCAACAGTAGATTTTCCTTGAACAATCAACAATAGACAAACATAAGAGAGAAATACAGATTTTTTTCTAACAAGTTAAAACAAAGATATCAAAGTAGCAAAACAGTCAGATTATAAGGCAGATGTAGAAAATCAAAAACAGGAACATGTCTGCATTGGTTTTTGCCAGGATTACAACAGATTCTGAAAACCATTTAGAGAGGTCAAGGTCGAGAGCTTCAGATCTTTTTGTAAGATATTCCATGAAGCAGGAGCAGAGTAGGAGAAAGCCCTTTTGCCAAGTTCAGTTCTCACTGACGGAACACTGCAGGTAATCATGTCCTGAGAGCGCACGCTGTAGCTGCACTCACACAAACACGTGTAGGAGGAGATGTATGAAGGCAGCAGACCAAGAAGTGATTTAAAGATGCCAACTCTCTACCTTCCTTCTCTGCATCATGTCAGCCAGCTCACCACACCGCAATGTTTCCCTGAGGTCACTTACCTTGGTAGGGCAATCATCTTTTCTTTTTTCTTTCTTTTTGTTTTTGGTGGATGGGGCAGTAGAAAGGGAAGACACCTCTGTGTTGCACGCTAGCTTAGTGCTACATTAGTGCCAGCAGTTGTTGATGTTAGGATGTGTGAGAGAAACCGAGTGTGCTTTATTTACACAGGGAGAGCTGTTGGTCAGGCTATTTATCAAGCATTTACTTATGCAGGTAAATGTAGTTGTTTAACAACCTGTTCAAACACACTAGAATGCAGGAAATGGCATCTACTATATTAAAATGTATCTTGGAGAAGACCCCCAGTCCCCCCAGTGTGTCCCCCTCACATTACAAATGTTTCTGACGCCAGTGCTTGTATGGAACTGTTGAGACTTGAGCACTTTGCCTTCTTGTTCGGTTTTTATCAGCAAAGTCAGGGTGTACTGTTGTGTGTGTGTGGAGGCATGTGTGTGTGTGTGTGTGTNTTCAGCATTTTCTGACTAAACCAGACGATATCATCAATCACTCAGTGAATTTCCACCTCCTTTTCTCACCATAGCTGCACTCCCAGCTACATGTGCAGCGTAGCATCAGTAGCAACACAGGCTGTGCTGCAACACGGCACATTGGGTTTATTTGTAGAAGCAACGCAGGGAGTTCACGTGCACGGAGTTCAGCTTCTGGAGCGATAAGCAGTAACAGAATGCCAATTAATCTGGAGACACTCACTGTCTGACTCAGCTCACAGAAAGTCACGGAGCCACGGCGGAACGACCCGAAACGCTTCGTGCCATGAAGGAAAAGTGAAAGTAAAATGTCACGAATGTAAAATTAAAGTAAAGCCTCAGTGTTTTTATCTAAAACTCAGTCATGGTGAGAGCAGGAGGCCCAATCACTTGCAGCAAATAAAATAATTTATATTTAAGGGTTTTTTTTATAGCTCATTTCCGGCACACTGACTGGTCATAATGATAAAACATGAAACAGACAAGTAGCTTCAGAAAATGTAAATGACAACGTTCTTAGCACACGTCCTCCTTTGCATCAAATCTTCAGGGTTAAACCACAGAACTTCTATAAAACATGCAACTACATGTAGGGGAGACCGGGTATGGTTGTAACACTTTTTGCTCCAGCACCTTTAACTCACAGAATTTTTGAGCTAGAGTTTTCAAACTTTTATACAAAATACCCACATTTGTTGACTACAAATGGCACCCATTCAAACCTCTGCAAGAATATCACAGACCTCATGAGTTCATGTCAAACACATGGTGGTCCTTTGTTACAACCTACCCCGCTACCGGGGTAGGTTGTAACACCTGCTGGGTAAAAGAAGCAAAAACAGAGGCCACACCATGTGATATGCTTCAAAAAGAGGTTTACTGAATTAAAAGAACAATACAAGAACAATCTCTCTCTCTCTCTGTGACTGACCATAACTCAAATACTGTATACTGTTTGTGTGTATGTGTGTAAATTATTCTACTAGAACAAACTTCCTTAACATGTAGGCCTATAATGCCTAAATATAATTTTCATTCAACCTTTATTTAGTCAGGTAAATCTCATTGAGCCTCGTGGACTCATTTACAGCGACCTGCTACAAACTAAAGAATCAATATATATATAATATAATGCCATATACAGTAATGCCATATAAGGCCTAAATATGTGTTACAACCCACCCCAACCCTGTCAGCCATGTTTAGCTAGCTGTAGTAGCATAGTGGTTTGAAATTAGCACGGGAAAATGCATCACATTTTGCCTGAGAAATTACACTTTCATCTAATGTAAGTCATTTGGTTTTATCTGCAACAGTATAAGTACTAAACAAAATATAGTCATGGTCAAAAAGTTTACTTTCTTACCTCAAAATCAGTTTTTTCTCCTTAGTATCTGCATGTGCCTGTTTCCAGCCTTGACAATCACAATATGGTATTGTGGAGGAAGTGGGTAAACACTGAAATGATCATGTGACTCCTATCTTATCCCTGATTGGTGGAACTGGTGGTGTTACAACTCTCCCCATGTTACAACCATACCCGGTCTCCCCTATTTTGTTTTTTTCACAGTTTGGTTCTTGTTTGCGACACATTGCTGCAGTAGTTTGGACCATGGTGGTTGAAGTCGGGGAGTTTTCAAGACTGATTCCTGGAGAGCTGGCAGATGTCCAGGTTCAACTCCCATGTGTGATTCTGCTTTTCATTAAGTTCGGTTCAAAACCTTTTTTATTGCTGCAGCCGTCTCTGTGAGATGACCAACAGGAAGCAGCAACATGCGGGCACGTCTGAGAGATGTGGGTCAGGAGATGCTGTGTTTCTGTCCCTGCACTCTCATTTTATCTGACAAGGCTCAGTCAGGTCCTCTGGACACTTCACCTTTTATCCAAAAGACTTCTTCACTCTGAGGAGCAACAAACTCAGTCTCATAAATAACATTGTCTCATAGTGGATCTCATAAATAACACTGTCTCATAGTGGATCTCATAAATAACACTGTCTCATAGTGGATCTCATAAATAACACTGTCTCATAGTGGATCGCATAAATAACACTGTCTCATAGTGGATCTCATAAATAACACTGTCTCATAGTGGATCTCATAAATAACACTGTCTCATAGTGGATCTCATAAATAACACTGTCTCATAGTGGATCTCATAAATAACACTGTCTCATAGTGGATCTCATAAATAACACTGTCTCATAGTGGATCTCATAAATAACACTGTCTCATAGTGGATCTCATAAATAACACTGTCTCATAGTGGATCGCATAAATAACACTGTCTCATAGTGGATCTCATAAATAACACTGTCTCATAGTGGATCTCATAAATAACACTGTCTCATAGTGGATCTCATAAATAACACTGTCTCATAGTGGATCTCATAAATAACACTGTCTCATAGTGGATTGCATAAATAACACTGTCTCATAGTGGATCTCATAAATAACACTGTCTCATAGTGGATCTCATAAATAACACTGTCTCATAGTGGATCGCATAAATAACACTGTCTCATAGTGGATCTCATAAATAACACTGTCTCATAGTGGATCTCATAAATAACACTGTCTCATAGTGGATCTCAGCATAAATAACACTGTCTCATAGTGGATCTCATAAATAACACTGTCTCATAGTGGATCTGCATAAATAACACTGTCTCATAGTGGATCTCATAAATAACACTGTCTCATAGTGGATCTCATAAATAACACTGTCTCATAGTGGATTGCATAAATAACACTGTCTCATAGTGGATCTCATAAATAACACTGTCTCATAGTGGATTGCATAAATAACACTGTCTCATAGTGGATCTCATAAATAACACTGTGTGGATCTCATTAATAACACTGTCTCATAGTGGATCTCTCATAATGGATCTCATAAATAACACTGTCTCATAGTGGATCTCATAAATAACACTGTCTCATAGTGGATCTAATAAAGAACACTGTCTCAGTGAATGTCTCATAGTTGATCTCATAAATAACACTGTCCCATATGGGATGTCATAAATAACATTGTCTCATAGTGGATCTCATAAATAACACTGTCTCATAGTGGATCTCATAAATAACACTGTCTCATAGTGGATCTCATAAATAACACTGTCTCATAGTGGATCGCATAAATAACACTGTCTCATAGTGGATCTCATAAATAACACTGTCTCATAGTGGATCTCATAAATAACACTGTCTCATAGTGGATCTGCATAAATAACACTGTCTCATAGTGGATCTCATAAATAACACTGTCTCATAGTGGATCTCATAAATAACACTGTCTCATAGTGGATCTCATAAATAACACTGTCTCATAGTGGATCTCATAAATAACACTGTCTCATAGTGGATCTCATAAATAACACTGTCTCATAGTGGATCTCATAAATAACACTGTCTCATAGTGGATCTCATAAATAACACTGTCTCATAGTGGATCTCATAAATAACACTGTCTCATAGTGGATCTCATAAATAACACTGTCTCATAGTGGATCTCATAAATAACACTGTCTCATAGTGGATCTCATAAATAACACTGTCTCATAGTGGATCTCATAAATAACACTGTCTCATAGTGGATCTCATAAATAACACTGTCTCATAGTGGATCTCATAAATAACACTGTCTCATAGTGGATCTCATAAATAACACTGTCTCATAGTGGATCGCATAAATAACACTGTCTCATAGTGGATCTCATAAATAACACTGTCTCATAGTGGATCTCATAAATAACACTGTCTCATAGTGGATCTCATAAATAACACTGTCTCATAGTGGATCTCATAAATAACACTGTCTCATAGTGGATCTCCTCTGCATTGTTGGGTCATGCCTCCTAAGTTATGCCTAAAATGTTCTGATTTGCCTCGTATGGGCTCAGATGGTGTTGATTCGGTCAATTAAGTGAAGGTTTATGAATAATTTGCCAGAACTGCAAATGAAACGTTGAAAAAGGAGGTCGTTTCAGAACAACAGAAACTGTGTTTAAATGGGCCTCGCTCGTATGAATTACTACTCTGCAGAACCCTATTATCTCAACTTTTTATTTATTTATGATCAACAGAACCATAAGCATTTGTTTTGTCATCGGTTTCCTCACATTCTTCGCCGCACCATGGGTTTACTTCCTCCTCGGGTTCTGCTGCAGGAAAGTCCAAAATGATTTGCATCAAATGTAGATGTGCTTTGGCTCAGGAAGAGTTGGAGTATTTGTACTTCTACCTTTTCTTTAGTTCCTGTTTGGTTTATTTTGGGTGAAATTGTACCAAGAGAATGGAACAGAGAGCAGAGGAGACGGTAAGAGCGCTTCGTTTCCATCGGGGTGAAATGCTTTGAACGAGTTGTGCTGTTTGTTGCCCGAGGGGTTCGTTGGCATTTACTCTCTGAGCTGCAGCCGAGCAGAACATGTCTGGGTCAGCGCCCACCGTGCCCCATCCCTGCTGTGACCGTGGGGCTCTGCACTGATAGACGACTCTCAGTACTGAGGAACTGAACTCGCTGCTGTCTGTCTCCTGCATATAGATTCTCATATTTGATGTCATCTAGAAGCCATGAAATTATTCTCTTTCCAAAGTCCACATGACCCCAGAAGAGAAATGACTTCATGTCAGCTGCTGGAACGTCTCCGGTAATAAAAACTTTTGAGAGAATCTTAGAGGAGGAGGCTGTCTCCTTGCTTACCAGACCGGTAAAGGTGTGGAGAATGCAAAGATTTTTCATGTCTGATAAGATTAAAAAACATCTGAGACCCAGTCCCCATGCCAGGCTGTATGCTGTTCTGCATTTTATATTTTCCTCTACCTGATCAGTTTTTATTATTTATTGCTTTTAAACTTTTTAACTGACAGGAACCGGAGGGTTCTGGTTAGTGAAATCATGTCAGACGCTCTGATCACAAGCACAGGGACACCGCAAGGTTGTGTTCTCCCCCCCTCCTTTTTATTTTGGACACAAACAGTTGGAGTTTTTTTTTTTATAGGAAGATAGTCAAATATCCTGAAGCATGCAGAACTTCACATTACACTCAAATATCCAGAGTATATTGTAGTCAACCAGTCAATTTCAGTAAATTTAATTGGCAAAATAGAACATTTGATGGATGGTAATAATGCTTTCTAATGATAATTCTTATAGCTCTTTTCTGTCAAATTAAAAAACGGCAAATGGTTGAATCATGATGCTAAATAATATTGCTGTATTGTGCACATTTACTCTAACTATTGCTTGCTTTCAAGGTGTATGTGCGCATAAATATTGGAAATGCCAAACTTTATTGCCTCTTTGGGATAAATAAAGCTGAATTGGAATCTGATCTGTCCTCTCACTCATGAAATATTTTGCTAAAACGGTACAGAACACACACTTACAGACAAGAGCAACAACAATTGTTCCACTTTAGGGAATGAGCAATACATTCCTAATTGCCAACAACTCTATTCTCTCTACTGGCCCAAGTAATCATATTTTTTTGCCATTTTAAAAGTATTTTTGCACATATATATACAGTATTAGACCCCGACTGATGTGGACATTTTGGCTATCACCAATACCGATATTGAGGAGGGAAGGCTAACACGATAACTGATATAATGGCTGAAAGTTTTAGATCTTTATCCACCCCCAATTAATAAGAAAACAGCAACTTTTAAACCCATTTTAACACTTAAGTCTTAAAACAGTCTTCCTAACATGCATTTTCTATCCTCCACTATTCACCATAAACTTTTCAAATGTGTTACAAAAATATAAATTAAACAAAGTATTACCCTTCCCTGTTCATTGTTTAAAAAGCTAGTCACATACAGTGAAGGTCTAATGAGTATTGACCACAGCAGAGTTTATTTTTCTTTGCAGAGACTTAAAGATTTCAGACAAGCAATGCATTTCATAGAGGTCGACAAAAATAACTTAGACACTGACATATTTTACTTCTACATTAGATTTATTGTTCTGGATAAAGTTTTACAAGCCTATGCTAGGTTATCTAAACATTAGCTTGCTAATTTGAGAGACACGTAGCTAATGACAAGCAGGTTGGAGGATTGAAGAGAATTTATTATTGTTGATATTTTTTACTTTACAAATTAGTTAAAATAAATGTATCATGGTCTGTTCAGCAAAACATGCTACACAGTATTTAGTGGTTTCCTGCTTCAGCTGTGCTGAAAGTGAAACTTAAGTGAAAGTACTGTAGTCTTCGTGCACCCTCTGCTGGATATATTGTACAATTACAGCTGGTTCCCAGAATTTTAGGGGTGAAAATTAGAAATGTTTATTTCGGCGCATAATGGGACAATTATCACCGATACTGATACTGTATGTTCTTAAACGCCTATATCGTCCTAAAATATCGTCCCTACCAATATATCGGTCACGCTCTAGTATAAATGCTGTTAGAAGGCTATTTCAATACAGGGAGTTGAATTGTGGAGAGGTTTGGGAAATGATATTAAAAATGTAAAATCAGTGCTTATGTTTAAAATATATTAAAAATGCAAAATCAGTGCTTATGTTTAAAAAAAATTTAAACATAAGCACAGTATTTTGTTAACAATTAAGTTTTGATATTTTTTTAATAAAAAAATATCAAAACTTAATTGTTAACAAAATACTAAAACTTTCAGTTAAGTGTTAAATGTTTCTAGATATTTGTAGATTGTGAAAAGTTACTCTTTTTTACTCTGTTACTCACAGAAGATTTTTGTTTGAATTGTTTTTGTTTTTGAAAAAAGGGGCAGATAAAATAAGATTTTTTCTTCTTTCCTGTCACCTTTCATTTAATCTTTTCTTTTAATAATATGTGAAATGGTTTCTTATTTTTCTTTTATTTTTTTTATGTAAAATGAATAAATTTAATAAAATAAAAAAGGCTAATATATGCTTTAAAGTTAAAAATCTGCACATTATATTTCAAAGAAATAACAGAAAAACAGAAGACAAGCTGATTCAAAGAACATGAAACAAGCGGATATTCAATATTTGTTTTTTCCTATTATGTCTGTTTAAAATGCTACATCGACTCTGTTAAAGTTCCTGTGAAACGTATATTTGGCAAATAAAAAAGTGAAACAAACTTTTAATATTTAAGAAATTTTGCACAATACACAGGATTTTACCCGTTTTGTATAATAACTGCATATTGTTTTTTTTACTTGGAGCAGTTGATGTGAAACAGGAAGTGACATCAGAGGGGAACGCTCTGGTCTTTGATAATTGAAACAATATTATTTGAACTCTGACTCTTCTTCTCTGGCAGTGACTCAGAATTAGATTATTCTGTATGTTAGTCATTGTAGCGACGCTCTGTTTACATGCAGGAGTTCCCCTTTGACATCACTTCCTGTTACTGCACATGACAATACAACTGTTCACCTTAGAGGCGTGATTCTTTTTTTCCAATATTGTTATTAATGTTATATTTCCAACAGTGCATTCATATTTATTACAAATATTTGACGTCACAGACATTTTAAAGAACACGCTGCAGTCCGACACCCATTTACCATCAGCCAGTAGGACTTTTGTTTGCTTCTCTATGGTTGAACTTTGATGACATTTTTCATTCAACCTTTATTTAGGCAGGTTAATCTCAATTTAAGCTCAAACAGTGATTTGTTTGTAAGTTATTAAACACATTGTGTCTCGCTTTATCCTCTGAACATGCTGCTCTCTCATTCTCTACCAGGATGATGTTGAGTGGAAAACCTTTGTGGTTTTGTAAATTCTGTACATGGATTAGAAAGCTGATCCTTTGGTTTAAACCAGGGATGTCAAACTCATTTTGATCTGGGGGCCACATTCAGCTTAATCTGATCTCAAGTGGGCCAGACCAATAAACTAATTCCAAAATTACATAGAACGAACAGTAAGTCCACTTTTTTCATTGTATTAGTGCAAAGAAGAAATAAATTGTAAAAATCTTTACATTCAATTAATTGTCCTTTTACACATTTACTCAGTTTAACATTTATTTAAGACTTGAAACACATTAAAAAACTGATCACAGTGATTGCACAACGTTTTAGAACATTCAGTCAACAAACAGTTTTATAGGAAGAAGTCCATTTTTCTTGAAACATCTCTGTGTCCACTTTTCTCTTGTTTGACAAGGACATTCCTCTGATGAAGGTGCCCAACTGTCCGTTCCAAGAGAAAAAGCGGGTAAAGCCATAGATATCATATATAAATATCATATATATCATAAATCTATTGGGTAAAGCGATTGAACTGACTAAAACACAGTGCCTCTGGGTCCTAGAGGCACTGTGTTTGAGGACAACATAGGAACTGACTAAAACACAGCGCGTCTAGCAGACAACATAGGAACTGTAGATTTTAAGAAAATAACATTTATTCTTTTTTTATAATTCAGATTTATCCTTGGGCCGACTAAACCCCCTGGCGGGCCAGATCCAGCCCGCGGGCCGTATGTTTGACACCCCTGGTTTAAACTGTGCACAAACACATTTTGTTTTTCCCCCACACCTGACACTAACCAGGGTTCTTAGAACAGCAAGGTGGAACAGTGCCCCCCCCCCCCAACCAAAAACACAAATATGAGAAATTTCACACTTCCCAGTAAATTCTCATTGACGAACTGTAAACCCACTTATATAGACAGTCAGGTCCAAAATGGCGACACAGTTCATTCCTACAGCACTGATTCACAACAAACGTGTTCTCAGGGCAATGCACAAAAACACTCCGTGCAGATGAGGCTGCAGTCAATTACCTGAAACAATAACCTCACAAACCCTCAGGGTCAACAGGGCCAAACACAAGCTGCTTTTCTAATTTTAGGATGAAAGAAATGGACCTCTGGAGTCAGACAGGGAGTCTTGTTCTCAGCTGATGTTTGCCTTGTGATGAAAACTTCAACAGATCTCTGGATCTTAGTTCAGACTTGATGGCAGCTCTCAGGTACACCTGGTCCTAATACAGGTAGTCCCCGAATTACGAGCGCTCTGATCTACGAGGTTCCAGACTTACGAGCTGGCGAATTTTTGGAAAAAACGCAAAAAATACTGAGTTTTCATGTGTTTTTTCACCACAGTTAGTTAGCTAAACATATGGACACACGTTTCCGATCATTTTTATGCACTCATAAGCAGTTTTTTGATGAAAAACGAGTGTTTGTAGTCGCGCTAGCGAAACCGTTCCAATTTACGAGCGAAATTCCGGACTTACGAGAGACATGGCAACCGTTCCAAATTACGAGATTTCCGGTTTACGAGCGCCTCGTTGTAACGGATCTCGCTCGTAAATCGGGGACTACCTGTAATTGGCTTGAACCTCAGCAAACAGTCTTCATAACGTCTAAACACCAAAATGCATTTAAGTGCTTTCACGTGATTGGCTGATTAGCCATTTGTGTTAACAGGTGGATGCATGAAGTGGGTGGTGAGGAGTGTTGATGCTGTTGAAAGCGAGAAGCGTCGAAATCCCTCAAGTACCACAGAGGAAACCTGATTCTAAAACAAACTTTCCTCTGAAGATAAAAAGATGAGGTGGACGCAGAGCAGAGCCCAGTTGTTCATGAGACAGCTCCTCACTGTGATCGGATTCTGAGAAAAGAAACAAAGAGAGACGTGTCGAATCAACCGCGAAGAACAAAAAGTCTTGCGAGAACTTTTCTGTTTCTGGCTTCAGAACAACAAACTGTGTGACAGGAAGGTCCGACCTCAGCGCAGCGCAGCGCTTTGTTGGGGACTGACCTGGTTCCACTTCCAGGACCCTCCCACCACCAATCACCTCATCGTCACCCGATGTTAATCCACTCCCCACGTCTTCTGATCCAGTCCTGACACACAAACAAGAAACAAGGCCTAAATGTAATAAGCTTTGTCAACCTCTTCAATAAATATTAAATCAAATTGGATTTTAGAGTCCAGTTTCCCCTTCAAACCTTATTATTACTACTGGTTGTGAGTTATCTGCTGCACAGAAGCAGGGCTGACTTGTCTGTTTTAGTTAGTGTTGTAAGAGAACTGGTTTTCATGACCTCATGCTGGTGTGCTGCAATGTTCATGAGGTGACTCTGCAGCCATTTACAATATGCTCTAATGTTGGGGATGAACATTTCTAATTTAACATCCTGAGACCCTGGGTCCTCAGATGAGGACATTGATGCTTTAGAGAACTGCTTATAAGTGCTGACATTTTTTATTTTAGAGTGCCATATTTTTTTGGATTATAATGCGCACTTAAAATCCTTTAATTTTCTCAAAATTCAACAGTGAGCCTTATAATCTGGTGCGCCTTATGTATTAATTCCGTTTGTACTTACTGACCTCAAACTGATTTCATGTGACGCTCAAAAAACGGTCAAAATGTTTTAGTTTTGCTTAATGCGCCTTATTATCTGGTGCGCCTTGTCCAAAAAATATGGTAATTGGAAACTTTTGACCCCAATTTGCAAAGAAAAATATAAAATGCAAAAGTAAACCTACTGTCCTCATATGAGGACATCATTTTATTCTAAAACTACTTGCTGTACCATGACAGAGTTTAGGTATTTAACTTATTAGGTCCCATTAATCTCATGTACTTTGGAGAAAGAGAAAATGCACACCAGACATAGACTTTGGTCTCATGAGGATAAAGAAAAATTGAAGAAAATGCTCGATATTGTTTTGTTATAAATATAAAGACTTAAAGTTCTGACATAACAAGCGATGTCTGTTCTGATGTTTTCTGTAACTCAGTCCTGTCGTTCAACGTCCTTTTATTGAATTTTCAGAAAAAATAGACACAATGACGTAACGTGGCAGTTGAAGCCAGAATGGAATGAGTGCCCCCTTGTGGCTGACTGCAGTATAAGTTTAAGTTCATGTAAGTAAATAATTTTAATTAATAAATGAAAAATAAATAAAGCTTTAAAGATATTTTCTTCTTGGAGTTGACCTCTGTTGATTTATTAAGTCTTTTAATGGTGCTGTAAGTTTAAATATGCAATTTTCTATAATGTTTTGTTAAAATTGGATAGCTGCTGCTTAAAAACACTGATTTTGTGCAGGGGAAAGGTAGGGCTTACGATGCCTCATTCCAACAGAACAGAATATGTCTAAAAAATACAATAAATCAAATCCTATTGTTTTTAATTTTGGACTTTTTTTATGTAGACAGACAGTCTGGACTGACCCAATAAAGTCACAAAGTCAGAAAAGAGTCAGTTCAGTTTGGGACTGTTGGTTTGGATAACTTTAACAAAACATGTTTTCTTATTTAAAATACAAACCTTTCCACAGAAATAGAACAAGACATTTTCAGTTCCCTTAGAATCATTGTTTTGAAATCTGCATCAACTACTTGTTGTCTTCTTATTCCACTTTTAGTTTTTAGTAGTTTTGTCACATGTAGCTATCGTTCTGAACTTTAGCTACTTTGAGCTTTTAGCCATCACCTTCCTAAGCTGCCATTTTCTTCTTTTGACAGTTAGGTACTATTTTTCTATTTTAAACCTTTAGATACTACTCATCACTTTTAGCTTTTGTCTACCATATTGCTACTTTTTGCAACCACTGTGCTTAGCTTGTAGCAACAATTATTAAATTAACTGTTGGCTTTCAGCTAAAATTTGTTTGTTACATTTAGCTGATGCTTTGCTATACTGTATTTAGGCTATAGCTACCAATATACAGATTTTTACCTACATTTTTTTCCACTGCTGTCTTTGATGTTTAACTTGTTAAGTTAGCTTTTAGCTACTGTTCTGATACTTTTGTTTTTCAGCTACCACCTTTTGATACTTTAATATCAGCTACCACCTTTTGATACTTTAATATTTATAATTAAATATATTTTTGCTACAATTTGGCTGCTATTGCTCTTCAGCCATTGTTTTGCAACATTTTACCTCTTTGAGCTATCCTCTTTCTTTTCTTTTTACTTAAAAAAAGTTTTGATCATTTCAGCCACAATTTTATGAATATTTTCGTTTAGTTTATTCAGTTTTTTTTTTTTTTTTGCTTTAAAAAAATTTTCTCCTGCTTTTAGCTACTGTTTTCTTGTTTTTAGCTACTGCTCTGCTGTTGATAATTACTGATGCATGCTCAATAATCCAGGTAGAAAAATCTAACAAAGTCAAATCAGGTCCTCTGGATGTATTAAAAATTAAAATAAAGATTAAATTAAAAACTTTTTGAAATGTTTAGTCTTTTATCCAAAATACTTCTTCAGTCTGAGGAGCTGCAACAAATAATAATAATAATAGTGAATTTAATTTATAACGCACTTTTCATTAACATAAATCTCAGAGTGCAAACTCAGTCTTATAAATAGCACCTTTTCATAGATCATCCAGTTTGTTGCTGACATCCAGAACTAACTGTTCCCATGTAAGATGAGGAGCATCAGCCTAACGACTGATCGTTAGTGCCCCAACAACAACAACCTGGTTGATCCACTATAAGACGGTGTTCTTTATAAGACTGAGTTTGTTGCAGCTCCTCAGACTGAATAAGTCTTTTGGATAAAAGACGAAATGTTTCAACAAGGTGTTAATTTTTTTAAGTTAATTTTTATTAAAATTTTATTTTTAATCCATCAAGAGTACCTGACTTAACTTCGTCAGGTTGATTATTACAGTTTTGGTGCTTTTAGCTTTTAGCTACTGTTCTGCTGCTTTTAATTTTTAACGTGTTTCTGTAAATCTCAGCCTCTGTTTTGTTTATTAAAACGTTGTTTCTCTTCAGTAAAGTCACCATTTCTTCTGCTTTTTGCAGAAAACAGGTTTTTCTTAGATTTAAACTTTTATTTTGTGAAACTCTACAAACTATTCTGACCATATTGAACCAGCAGCTGAAGCCGTGAGCAGCACCGAGCTAAAGTTGACCTGATTTGTTTTGAACCCAAACAAGATAACAGAAGTGAACACACAGTTTTAATCTTCTGCTCTGTAGAACCAGTTTCCTCAGTTTGTTTGTGAGGAGGTTTATTGATAATCAGCAGATATTCAGCTCTGCTCACTGATTGATTATTTCCACCTCCTTGGTGGTTCCTCCTCCTGGGAGTCATTCCAGCTGTTCTGTCGTTACGCTCGGGCTCACTAAGCAAAGCCAACAGCTGACACCCAGCTTCAGGTGAGCAGGACCAGGTGGAATATGTGGGTTGGAAACTCCCCCTCTGCCTCCCTCTCTCCCTCCCTGGAAGTGGGTGAGTCTGCTGAAGCGCCCGCTCAGCATTACTGTAAGAGGCTTTGTGAGACAAACATAGCTGCAGGAATGGACACATTATTATTTTTTATTTTTTGCTGACTCTTCTTCTCGCTCCGTCTCTTCATCTCCATCAGATGCCTTCATTCGTTTTCAATTAAAGAACTAAAGGTAGGGAAATTATTAGAGAATTTTTTAAAAGTCTAACTGTGAAAGAAATGAAAAGCTTTGTGCTTGATTTGTGATTGTATTTTATTTATATATGCTATCCTGTATTTATTTATTTATTTAAGTTGTACATGAAGATAATAAAGACAATCTGGAGAAACCGTGACAGATGTGACACATAACAGATGAAAAATACAAACAGTCTTTACCTGAAAACTTATAGTGTTGTTTAAACCATTACACTAGGTTTATTATATTATAAAATATACCTGTATTATCATTTTATGTAATATAACAGGCAACATTGTGTTAAAAAGCATAAACATGGTTATTGGTCAAGAGTGATATTTCTCAGTCAGCTGTTAGTTTTCAGTATGAATCATTCTTTTAATGGAAATTTTTTAAACAAATATTATTTGATGACAACAGTTTTTCTTTGTTTCCTCTTCAGGTTATTGATCCAGTTTCAGCTCATTTTTTTCTGTAAATAAGATCTTTTTTTTTTTACCCTGACAGTCGTCTGGATCGTGTTTTATTAATGATGGTTCATTGCTAAGACAATAAAAAGTAAATATAATTCAGGTTCATTTGCACTAGAGTCAGGTTATATTTGTAGCCTCCATCCGTTTTGCTTGAGTTTGCATTTTCGCTCTGTGCATGCATGGGTTTTCTCCGGATACTCCGGTTTCTCCCACAGACCAAAAACATGCATGTTAGACTGATTGGTAACTAAATTGTCTCTAGGTGTGTGAGTGAGAGAGTGAATGGTTGTTTGTCTCATTTGTCTCTATGTGTCCCTGTGATGGACTGGAGACCTGTCCAGGTGTCCCCCAACTCTCACACAGTGACTGATGGATATTGGCACCAGCTCAGTGAGTTAATAAAATGAATGGCTGATGGAAGCATCCTCTTAATAAAAACTAAAAGTTTTGCTCAAATCTGCATACGGGTCTATGTGCAGCAGGTGTTTTGTTGTGTTGTGAACAGGGAAACAAAGTAACACAACCGTGAAAGAGAAAACGATTTAGAGACTGTCTCATCATCCATCAATCAATCAATCAATCAATCAATCAATCAATCAATCAATCTCAAAAACATCAATAGAGATGTCTGTCTTTTTATGACGATCGCATCAGATATTTATAAATATCAGATTTCATCTTAGCTGTTCATTCAGAAACAATCACATCTGAACATCCATCCATCCATCCATCCATCCTTTGTTTATACAGGTTAATCCCATTGAGCCTCGGGGACTCATTTATAAAAGAGACCTGATTCATCATCTTTACCCGCTTCTTCTTTTTGGGGTCATGGGGGTCACTCGTGCCCATGTCCAGTCACCACTGTGTGAGAGGCGGGGGACACCCCGGACAGGTCGCAAGTTACTAAACACAACAACCTTTGTGTTCTCAAACACATGCCGGTTAATACATCTATGCACATGATTGACAAAACTGAGGAAACTGATTCTTAAAATAAAATTTACTTTCTCCGGTGACTGCAAGGGGGGCTCAGTAGAAATTCTGACAGTTTGGGTTTTCTCACCATTTATACACTTTTTGAACAAAAACATTCAAAAACGAGGATCATCTTTCACTGCCAGATAAAGTTAATGTCTGATTTCTGGTCGCTCTTTGTGAAATGAAATGCAGCAGCAGTTTGCAGAAAATGATTTTGCGACACGTCCTTTGTTCCACAATGTTTGGCCTACAGCTCTAATCATCACATTTTTAGATTGAAATTTGTTTCTTTGAGAGGTAAAATTAAAATATGATGCTGAAATCACCTTTTTTGCAAAGCCAAACATAAATCGCTTAGTTTGAGTGCTTTTCATATTCTGCTTGTGATTCTGTAAAGTCCATCCTGCCTTTCACGTCTCCCAGGTCAAACCAGTATCAACAAGTCCCTTGTGCCCTCCAGCCGACCTCCCTCCACCTGCCCGGTTAATTGACAACCACCTTGCCTTCAGCATCAGGACCATCCTGGACGTGTGACGCCGAGGGCATGTGTTCCAGTATCTTGTTGACTGGAAGGGTTATGGACCTGAAGAATTATTGTGGATCCCTCTGTCCTTCATCCTGGACCCAAGTCTCATCACGATGTTCTTCAGAAATCACCCCGAGAAGCGCCTCAGGTCACCTGGGGGCGATCCTTGAGTGGGGGCTACTGTGAGAGTTCCACTGCCTGCAGCTCCTCCTCCTAATTGGCCGCTGATTTCCACCAGCTAGGGGTCATCCATCTGACGAGGACCGTCTACTATTTGAGGCTGCAGTCCAGTGTGACTCATCGCTGGAGCATTGTACCCTTCTTGGTATTTATGCTTTTGGCCAGTAATCTTTGTGTATTTCGAGAGTTACTTATATTCATTCTTGTGCCTACAGTCATCGTGTCTCCTCGACTCCTGTTTTGTTCCGAGTTCCCGTGGTCCTGTTTCTTGTCCTCCGTGCCTCGCCTTCTAGCTACACACCTGTCCAACCCGCGTTGTCTGCTCTCCTTGGACTTGTCTCTGGTGATCTCTGGTGGTTCACATCTGCGCCCAACACCTACACCTCCACCTGTAAGGAAATACAAGCAAGCATTATTGAATGCTACAAGTGGACTTCACTGACCCAACTCTCTTCCCCAGGATCTCCAAGAGATGACCAACTGTAAATAGTTGCACTGTAAATAATAAACACTGTTCTTTTTATAATTGAATCTTGTCCTTTCTGGTCTCGTACTACTCTGGATTCCCCGCATTGTGACACTCTTCTTTTATAAAATAAATACCAAGATATTTAACTTTGTGTTTTACTGGAATTCCTAAGATCTCTGTGTCATGACAAGTTTTAATAGGGAGTATGCTGGTGAAGATTCTCAGTCATCCAGGACATAATAAAATAAAAAAGGCGTTCAATGCAGAAACAACTGGACTTTATTTGTAACAGAAGACGTTTCACATCTCATCCAAGGAGCTTTCTCAATTCAAAGAGCAGAGTGTGGAGCAGTACACTCCAACTCAAAATATGCTAAAGGAAGTTCTTCTTCATCTTCTTTGATGTTTTACGGTGGCTTGCATCCACTCTGCTGCATCACCCCCTCCTTGAGGCTGAACCCCACGCCTACATTTCCATAAAGGAAGTTTCACTGACGTGAAACGTCAATCTGTGTTTGATTACTCTGTGGCTTCTCAAGGACCCGGATGTGTGACACAAAAACCAGAATTTTGGAAATTGAAATTGAATTATAGAACTGAAAATGAAAGTAGTCAAACTGAATTTTCCATGCAACCAAATACAGTTTCAAAACATTAACTACAGTTTCAAATCAAATTAATTCAGTTTAAATTTAGTGAAATTACTTTTCAAACCAATGGATTTAATTTCAAATTATGCCAATAGACTGGTGAAGATTCTGATGGGGCGGCCGTGGCGTAGTGGTAAGGGCAGTCGTCTCCCGATCGGAAAGTTGGCGGTTCGACTCCCGGGACCCGCACCATGTGTCGTTGTGTCCTTGGGCAAGACACTTAACCCCGAGTTGCTCCCAGT
>JBBPBX010023075.1:0-40853 GCA_038048925.1 Garcialebias charrua | reverse complement strand
TAGGAAATATTTATTATCAATGTCATATTGTATTATTAATTTATTAAATGGAATAAAGTCTATACCCTCAAATATGTGTTCCAGACATTCAATACCTTTCATTCTCCAACCTGGGAAATTTAACATATTATTTTCTTGTTGAATGTCAGGATTGTTCCAGAGAGGTGTATGTCTACATGGGAGTAGTGAAGACTTTGTCATTTTCAGATACTCCCACCATGCTGTCAGAGATGAGCTAATATTGATGCTCTTAAAGCAGACATGTCTTTTTAAATCTGTACTGATAAATGGTAGATCTGAAATCCTAATATTATTACATAAAGTTTGTTCTATATCTATCCAAGTTTCATCTAGTGCATTCGGTTTTAACCACTTTGATATATATTGTAACCTGTTGGCTAAATAGTAGTAATAAAAGTTTGGAAGTTCTAATCCTCCGGTATCTTTAGATTTCTGTAATGTTTTTAAACTAATACGTGGAGTTTTATTTTTCCAAAGGAATTTAGATATAGAAGAGTCCAGGGACTTAAACCATTCAGTTGAAGGTTTATTTGGAATCATTGAGAATAAATAATTTATTCTCGGCAGCACCATCATTTTTACTGAGGCTACTCTTGCCATAAGTGATATGGGTAGAGATCTCCATCTAGTAAGATCGTCTTCAATTTTCTTTAATAGTGGGATATATATTTTTATTTTTTTTATTTATTTTTTTATTCATTTTACAATCAATAAAAACAACATTTAAACATACAGTGTACAATATAAAAAGACATAAAATGAAAGGAGGCAGAGAGAAGAAATAATCTTATAGTATCTGCCCCTTTTTTTCCAAAAAAACAAAAAACACAAAAGCAAACTCAATCCAAACAATTAACTAATGCAATGTTTTTCTGGTAATTGAACAAAAAACTTCATTTTTTGACAAAATAAATACTAATAGAGTCGATTTAACTAAAGATTTTCGTATTTTGTTAACAACTTAGATTTAATCATTTTTTTAAACACAAGCATAGATTTAGCATATTTGACATCGTTTTCTAAATTGTTCCATAAATCAATTCCCTGTATCGAAACAGTCCGACCTTTTAAACTTGTCCTATACTGAGGTTTTGCAAAAATCTCAGTTCCCTTAAGACCATAACAAGACCTTCTTTTGACAAAAAACTTTTGAATGTTTGGAGGCAGTAAGTTGTGTTGAGCTTTATACATAACTAAAGAAATATTATAATCCACCAAATCATAAAATTTCAATAAATTAAGTTGGTTAAATAATGTATTAGATGGATGACAATAAGGTTTTCCTAAAATAATTCTCACAGCTCTTTTCTGTAAAATAAAAACAGGGTTTGTTGTAGTTTTAAATGCCTTTCCCCAAACTTCAACACAATAAATTAAATGGGGAACAAAAATGGTATTATATAACATATGCAAAGCTGTCTCATTCAAAAAATCTTTAACTTTATACAGTACCGCAGTAGATCTGGCTAACTTTGTTTTTACCGAAGTGATGTGCTGTTTCCACGACAGTTTGTCATCAATTATCACACCCAGAAACTTCACCTCATTAACTCTCTTGACTTCCACACCATCAATTTTTAGAAAAAGATCCATATTCTTTTTTGTATTACTAAATAGCATGTAATTGGTTTTTCCAAGTTTAAGTGATAGCTTGTTTAATTTAAACCAGGTTTGTATTTTTGCAAATTCCATTGTTATCAACTCAGTCATTTGTTCCTCCAATTTCCTCCAATTTAGGAGAGATATTAACACCTAAATATTTAATGTTACCTGATTGTAGTCTTTCATTAAGAGAATTATTAAACATGCAATTTATTGGAAGAACTGTAGATTTTGTCCAGTTTATAGAATAATCAGAAACTTTTGAAAATGAGTTTATTAACTTTATAACATTAGATATTGAGTTTCCTGAGTTCTCAAGAAAAAGCAAAACATCGTCAGCATAAAGACTAATTTTATGTTCTATGTTTCTACCCTTTATGCCTTTAATATCCGCACTTTGCCTTATTGCTGCTGCTAAAGGTTCAATAAAAATAGCAAATAATGCTGGTGAAAGTGGGCAACCTTGCCTGGTGCCCCTCTGTAAACAGAAGCTTGAAGATAATTGATTATTTGTCCTGACGCACGCTGTTGGTGAACTATATAATATTTTTAACCAGTTAATGAAGTAATTCCCAAAACCAAATTTATTTAAGGTAGCAAATAAGAAATTCCAATTTACTCTATCGAATGCTTTTTCAGCATCTAAAGAAAAAATAGCTGTTTCAATATTTTTAAAATACGAATACTCTATTACATTATATAATCTGCGAGTGTTTGTGTTCGAGTGTCTTCCTTTTATGAATCCGGTTTGGTCTGGATGTATAATAACAGGAGTTATCTTCTCTAGTCTTTTTGATAAGACTTTACAAATTATTTTAACATCAACATTAATAAGAGAGATTGGACGATAACTGGTAGGTAATACTGGGTCTTTGCCTGATTTTAATAAGAGACTAATGTTGGCTGAATTCATATGTGTTGGTAGCCTGCCATTTCCTTCTGACTCAAGTAGCACTCTATAGAATATCGGTTCCAGTATATCCCAGAATTCTTTATAGAATTCCACCGGATAGCCATCAGGACCTGGAGATTTCTTATTAGGCATGCTTTTAATTGCTTCATGGAGCTCATCTGATGTTAATGGTGAGTCTAGTTTTGATGACTGACTAATATCTAGTTTTGGAAGTGTTACTTTCTCCAAGAATTCATTAATATCTTCATTAGATGGATTTATTTGTGGAGTGTATAGAGTTTTATAGAAGTCTTTAAAAACATTGTTTATTTTTCCCTCATCATGAATTATATTTCCATTTTTATCTTTAATACCATATATAGATGTTTTTTCTTTGTTTAATTTGAGTTGATTAGCTAAAAAGTTCCCCGATTTATTACCGTATTCAAAATTATCTAATCTAAGTCTTTGTATCAAGAATTTATTTTTCTTATCAATATATTCATTTAGTTCTAATTTTAATTTGCGTAGCTTTTGCTGTGTTTCCTCTCCTTGTAGACCTTCTAATAGTTTAATGGATTTCTCTAATTCCTCAATACGTTTATTTTCTTTTTTCTTTTTATTTGTTGAATAGGATATTATTTTACCTCTCATGACTGTTTTCCCAGCCTCCCAAAGTGTACATGCTGAAGTTCCTGGCAAGTCATTAAACTCTAAATATGATGTCCATTCTTTTTTAAAGTATTGCAAAAATTCTTCCTCTTGAAGCAGTGATGTATTTAATCTCCAATTTATATTTTTTGTTGTTTCTTTTTTATTATCTAAATTTAGAGTAACTGGTGCATGATCGCTGACAGCAATAGTGTGTATCTTAGTGTCTGAAATATTGGTCAGCAATGAATTGCTTACTATGAAATAATCAAGACGAGAATATGAGTGATGCACATGTGAAAAGAAAGAATATTCTTTGCTATCAGGGTGAAAAGTACGCCATGCATCGCAGAGTCCATAATCATTCATATACTGTTTAACTATATTTATAGATTGCCAACTGCGTTGAGCTCCCACTGCATTCAGTCTGTCTAATTTGTCATCGAAACCAAAGTTGAGATCACCTCCCATTACTAGTGAGGAATCCATGTGATTTGATAGAGTGGAAAAAAAGTCGTGAAAAAAAGCAGCGTCGTCTACATTCGGCCCATAAATGCTAACTATGCAATAATTTTGTCCAAATATTGATAACTTTAATATTATATATCTACCTTGTGAGTCTATAACCTGATCTAATACTTTGAAGTTAACGTTTTTATGTATTAAAATTGCTACCCCTCTTTGTCTTGAATTATAACAGGCTGAAAATACATTAGGAAACTCAAAAGACTTTAGCTCATCCACAGTTGAGGCCAATTTATGAATTTCTTGGAGCAATACAACATCTGCCTTTAGTCTTTTAATCTGGTTAAAAATCCTATATTTTTTACTTTGGCTACCGGCTCCATTAATGTTCCATGTGACAAACCCTAAGGTACCCATACCTGTGCTAATGATAATATAGCTAAACCACACCCAATGTCACTAATATAAAAGATACTAATAGATCCAGACAAATACATATCCCTTTAATGATTAATTATATATTATTTTTAAATAGAGTAAGTGCTCTTTTTTTTATGAATCAGGGAAGTTTTCATTTATGAAGTAAATGTATGGATATATAGAGACGTATGTGAACCCTTGTGCTTGTGCTCCGATAATTGTTAAGATAGAAAAATAGAGACAGAAAAACAAAAAGAAATGATATACATGAAAACATAACTCAGATAAGGAAAAACAACAAAAGAACCCTCTTACCACCTCAAGTGTCATTCCACCTTGTGTACCACCACTAACTGAGTGTGTCCCACCACCGAGCTGTGCTGAAAGAAAAAATTAAATATATCTGGTAAGTAATATTAATAAATACTATATATAATAATATTAATTAATATTAGCAACCAAAACATTTCTTACCTTGATTGTCTAATAAAGCCAAGGAGTAGCTTCTGGATCTCTAAACAGCTGACCGTTTATGTAGAGTTTATCCACAGAGATGTTAGCTCTTCTTCCTTCACTTATATTTTTCTTTCTTATCGGGTACAGAACGCGCCTTCTATTCAGAATTTCTACAGGGAATTGATCATTTATGCTAAAATGTGTGCCACGCAGTTCCCTACCTCGGCTTTTAACCTGTTCTTTTTGTTTGAAATGTTCGAATTTAGCTATTATTGGCCGTGGCCTAGTATTCTCAGGTTTTTTACCTCCCAGGCGGTGAACTCGATGAAAAGTGATCGATTTAACTGTTTCAGTCGGCAACTTTAGCTGGTTCTGAATGAATGCCCGAACCGAGGCTTCAGGATCCTCTTCCGCTAGCTCCTGAATTCCAGAAAACACTAGATTTTCTCTCATGCTTCTGGCTTGAATATCTAAAATTGATTCCTTAATCTTCTTATTATCGCCAGAAAGCTGCGTCACCTGATCTGTTATTTTTTTCACTGTCCCCTTCAACTCTTTATTTTCTTTAGCGAGAGATTCTACCTGTTGTTGACTGAACTCGAGCGATTCTCTCAGGCTCTGGAATTCCTTGTGTAGTAGCTCCACTAACGCTAACCGAGCGTCCAAGCTAGATAACTTCTTGTCGATTGACTCAAGTATAGCCGTGAAGCCCGAATTATCCGCGGACGCTTCCGAAGAACTATCTGAGCTACCCTCTCGGTGTCGTTTAGCTAACGGGGCTAATTCGCTAGCAGCGCCGGATGTGCTGAGTTTGCTCATGACTAGCTTTTCAAAATAATCGTCTACAAACAATTCAAGGCTCTCCAAAGTCTCCCCGTCCAGTTTTGTTCAGTGAAGCAAATAAATCGTTATTAAATGTTAGTATATATTTTTTAATGACCTTACATTTAATTATCTAGTTTTATTTAAATAAATATGGACTTACCAATGATTTATAATTATACTCACGCACAGGCTTGAAGTTTTTCCTCAGCAGCAGCTCATAACACCTCCGCACCTCACAGAACCGGAACCGGAAGTCACCCTGACTTTTGTTTTAAGGTCCTAGTACACGCAAAAGTGAGCACATTACACCAGTCTTGGCCTCCCTGCACTGGCTACCGGTTCATCTTCGAATCCAGTTCAAAATTCTCATGTATGTCTACAAATCACTGAACAGTCTCGCCCCTGCCTATCTCTCAGATCTGATACACCCATATGTCCCACCACGTGCTTTGAGGTCAGAGGACCGGGTGCTCATCAAACAGGCCCCCTCCCTCGCAGCTTTCAAATCTCGGTTGAAAACTCACTACTATTCTGTTGCTTTCAACACCAGCTGATTTGTATTTGATCGTTTTATTTATGATCTGCAATGTTTTTATGTCTCTCGTGTTGTACTTCATTGTGTGTGTTGCCTGTTGCTTGTTTGTTTGTTCAGCACTTTGGTTTGGACTTGTTCCTGTTTAAAGTGCTTTATAAATAAAATGGTATGGTATGGTATGAGAATAGTGGGCGGGTGATAAGCAGTCCAAAGATTAAAGCTCTGAAGCCTTGCAGTGTAAAAACAAATAAACATTTTATCTTCTAAGAAAACATTCCTGAGCAAAACTTATTTATCCTTTGTCAGAAATAACAAAGATGATGGACAACACAGAAACACATCAGGAGATGTGGAAAACAGATGAACAGAACTGAACACGTTGCACAAAAGTGCAGTTTTTTAATGACTTCAGCTCTGAGGACAGTGCTGGCATTTGCAGACTGTTTTGACCATCGTCTGATGTTTAATGATCTTTTCTGCCCCAGAACTCTACACAGAGTTATGACGTATGAGTTATTTCTGTAAATAAAGCAGTGAAAATATGTTAAAACATCTTCTTCTTCTTTTGGCTTTTCCCTTTTCAGGGTCACCAGAGTGAGTCATCCTCCTCCATCTCACTCTGTCCTCTGCATCCTCTGTCCTCACTGCAACTGCCCATGTCCTCTCTAACTGCATCCATATACGGTATCTCCTCTTTGTCTTTTTCCTGGCAGCTGCATTTCTAACATCCTTCTACCAATATACCCACTGTCCCTCCTCTGGACATGTCCAAACCATCTCAGTCTGGCCTCCCTAACTTTATCTCCCAGTTGTTCAACATGTGCTGTACCTCTGATGATCTCATTCCTGATCTTATCCATCCTTGTCACTCCTAAGGAGAACCTCAACATCTTCATTTCTGCCACTTCCAGTTCTTTCTCCTGTCTTTTTGTCAATGCCACTGTCTCCAGACCATACAACATAGCTGGTCTCACCACTGTCTTGTAAACTTTTCCTTTGACCTTTGCTGACACCTTTTTGTCACAAATCACTCCTGAAACTTTTCTCCATCCACTCCATCCTGTCTGGACTCTCTTCTTCACTTCTTTCCCACACTCCCCATTTTCCTGGACAGCGGACCCCAAGTACTTGAAGTTCCTCTGTTCCTGTAGTCTCACTGTTCCGCCAGCCTCCCTCTCATTCACACACATTCCCCCAGATTTTTGAGCATGTTTTGAACCACTTTGACCATGGCTGCCTCATACGAGTCGTCGGGGAGAGGCCAGACTCCAGAAAACATCTTAGCACCATCAAACTGGTTGGCCCACTATGTGAATGTGCTACTTCTGGGACTGAGTTTGTTGTGCTTGCACAAACTGATGAAATCTTTTGGATAAAATATGAAATGTTTCAACACAGAGAAACTATCCAGAAGAACTGACTTAAATTTGTTGGATTTTTTTTACCTGGATTATTGAGCATGAACTTTGATGTTTGATTAAAAAAATAAATGTACCCAACAAACAGAAATAAAGCATGTATAGCTGTATGGTCACTATTTATTATTGCCATATACAAAAGTATAAAATGTTTTGTTGTCCTATCACAATAAAAAAAAACTGTTTGTAATAATTGTGCACAATTCCTAAAATTTTACCAAAGTGGATTGTTGAGCATGAACTTTGGTGTTTACCTATATACTAATTTTGTTTTGTTTATTGTTGCATGTTGCAGGAATAAAAAGTAGAATGCAAATTAACTGTCTACCCATTTTTTAGCAACCTTTCATAGTTCACAAGGACAGAAAATATTGTAAAAAAATATTATGCAGTTTACAAGTTTTGATCTTTGTGCTTAAGTATTATTTGTTCTCTTGTCCACTCCTCGTGTTTGAAACCTTAACTTCTTGTACTGTTTTCTTTCAAGAAGTCTTACCTTTTATATATATATATCTAACGAAATATGTGGCTTTGTCTTGGCATCAACACTAATACCACAAATATCATATTTAGAATACACTATATTTTACTAAATTAATCCAGAACAAATCAGCAGCTGGATATGTTTACATGTAAATCCTCCACACTTCTATCTGACACACATAAAACACCAGTCGGAGCTCATCTGGTTTATTCCAACCATGAGACATTTGCTTTTTGGGTGAAACCCCCTGTACTATGAGAAGTCATGATCAATAATGCATTGGTGTGGATGTGAGGGATGCTGCTCAAAGGCATTTGCTTATCTCAGATGCCAGTTACTGCTTTCATCCCAGCGACATGCAGCGCTCGTATGTGTGGAGGAGTGTATGTGGGGAGGCTGAGAGAATGCAGTATTTACACACTTCCCATCATGTGTTATTTATCTCCCACCTTGATGTGTTCATCTGGCCCGTGCCTCTAAGAAAATCAGCATAAAGCCAGGATCAGCATGGGACTTCTAAGTCGCTATTGCAACTGTGTTTTTCTATTTAATCACTTTGGGTGGGAAATCTTATTACACCGAGTGTTGTTCAGGTAAGTTTAACCTGCTCAAACAGAGTTTATTTAAAAAGTAAAACATTTAGACAAAAAATGTGTAGTTTATTATAGAACATCAAACAAGTTACAAAGGTTTGTTAGACATCGTTTAAAATCACTCGCATTATCGCAGTATTTTTTACCCCCCACCCAGGGAGGCTGTGAAATCTCTCAATTGCTGTTTTTATTTGTTAGTTTATATGTTTAACCTTTCTTAATCAAAGCATTATTAAAAAAAGTTTCATAATGTTGCATTTCCTTTAACAAGTATACGTGATGCATTTTTACCATTTTGTTTTGGGGCCGGGGGTGTTGGAGGTACAGAGAGTGTTCTTTTATCCCAACTAGGAGGCTTGACAGAAAGAATTGGATAACCAGTACATAAAGTGATGTGGACATTCAGAACCGTAGAAAAATCTGGACAATCCTACCACTTTGTGTTTCTGCCTACGGTACACCTAATTAGACAGCATTAATATGATTTTAAAAACTATTGCACATATTACAAATCTCTATATGGAAGGGGTGTAATGATACATTTATTTGAACTTTACTTATATTTGAACTTTACTTCTATGGTACAGTCTTTAGGGTTTGGTACCGGTATATACAATCATGCAAAGAACGTACATTAGTCACAGATGATCATCACTCGTAGAAGATTTTCATCTCAATAGGACATTTTTTCCTGGTAAAGTAAAATTTTTAATTAAAAAAAGACAAGGTGCTAACTGCTATAGATTAATGCAAATCACTCCGCACCAAAACAAAGCTAGAATAGTTCATTTAGAGGACCTATGTTTTGGAATCAGCAGTGTGGAACAGGTTTTGCTCTTTGGCAGCAGTGCAGAATGTTAGAGTACCAACAGGAGGGCTATGGATGGAAAGCCAACAAGTTTAGAACTATTTAACTGATACAAACGCTACGCTCCTTGTTCAGTTTTCTTACCAAAATATACAAACATTTTTTTTATCGAGGCATTTTTATTTTAACTTCTGTTTCACACCTGGGGCCCCATGTATCAACGGTGCGTACGCACAAAAACATTGCGTACGTCATTTTCCACGCAAAACTCCGTATGTATCAAAACAGAACTGAACGTGGAAATGTGCACAGCCCCACGCCAACTCCAGGGCTGGCGTACGCACGTTTCTGTGGTTTTGGTTCCATTGGCGACACTTAGAGGTGATTCTGATTAACTGTTCATGATGTGAAAATCATTATTGTTCACACCAAACACACATGATTAACAATTATTACATCCACATGGACGCAATTAGAATATAACTATTCTATGATTTGGTTAATTATAACATTTTGTTGCTTATGTATAAGGCACATAAAGGCATGTTGCCTGACAATATTCAAACACATTTTGTTAAAAGAGAGAGTGTATATTTTCTTAAAGGAATTGAGATGTTTGTGAAGCCTTATTTTAGTACTAGTTTGAAGGAACGATCCACAATAATTCAGGGAATAGGATTGTGGAATGGTTTGGAAGATACTGTTAAGAATGCCAGATCACTGTGTACATTTAAGAGACTGATAAAGACGAGTTTCTTGGAAGAATATGGGAATCGTTAATACATATATCTACTTAAGTTGTTGTCTGATTTGATTAAGATGTTTGAGTTTTTATGTTTTTAATTTAGCTAGATTGTTATTTTCTTTTTGAAATAAAATTTTATATATATAATTTGATTTACATTAGAATTGAGTAAAAAGGGGCAGTTTTCATAAGACTAGTTCTTCTTCTGCCACCTTTCATTTTATTTAATTTACTTTTTGTTATTGTATTGTATGTATAATTGTCATGTTTTTAAATGAAATGAATACATTTTCAAAAAAATAAAAAAAAAACTGCAAAAAATAACCTGCAAAAAATATAAAAAACAGAAAGACTGAATAGTCTTGCACAGCTTAAATTCTTGTTTTTTGTTTATTTTTAGCTGTTTTAGCAGTTAAAGAACGTGATGCATGATGGGACAAGACGACATTCCTTTGGTGCAGGGCATATTTAAATGACAACCTGCAAAAGATATAAAAAACAGAAAGACTGAATAGTTTTGCACAGCTTAAATTCTTGTTTTTTGTTTATTTTTAGCTGTTTTAGCAGTTAAAGAACGTGATGCATGATGGGACAAGACGACATTCCACTGGTGCAGGGCATATTTAAATGAATTTGCATATTTATATGGAGGCGTGTCAAAGGCGGAGTCGGCCACTCTCTCATGTGCGCTCAATTCCACGTTGATTGTGATGTACAAAAGCAATGTGCGTGGATTCCGGCGTACGCACAGTTTGATACATCTGGATTTTTTTGTGCGTACGCCGTTTTCTGGATTTGACCGTACGTCACATTTCAGTAAGAAGTCCACGCAAGTCTTTGTACATGATGCCCCTGGCCTGTTGGACAATGTTTACAGCTTAAATTTGGGTCAACATACCAGTATTACTTTCATACTTAATTACATTTTTATATGTAATCCTCATAATGAAGTTGACAAATCCTTGCTGTATATAGCCTGCAAACATAGAGCCTCCACACTAGCAGGAAGGTTTTGTTTTTCTATCTCTTTTTGAAGGTGTATGATTTTATGTTTAAAATAGATGGAACCAGTTGCGATTTTAGCCTCTTTTGGGGGGTGCTCAGGCACCCCTAAATTTTGACCTAGCACCTGAGCTGCTGGCTTTCAGTAACTGTGCCCCCCTGAGCAATTTAGTTGAATAGCCCTGCTTTAGAGGGTGGAATAAAGTTTATTCCATTTCCAAAACCTAAACCGAGTCTGAAAAAATGTAAAAGATGGATAAAGCCTTGCGGCCGATCTCGTGAGCAACTGAATACAACAGTGATAAACTGGAAGTACCACATGTTCATCTGCACAAAGGTAACCGCAAGTAAATCCTCCATTTTCTGTCATAATTGAATTGTACTGTATGCTTAATGGTTAAATTAAAGGTTAATGCTAGATGCTGGTTGTGTGTTGTTTTGTGTGTGTTTTATGTTGATATATGTTTCAACTTCTGGTTGCATAAGTTTAGTCTTTGTTTGTTATGATCAGTTAACTGTTACGACCCGTAAAGGCCAAAACATACAAAGTGGACACTGGACACAGAAAAAGAATTAAAACAAATTTTATTAAACCTAAACTAAACTCCAGGCTGGCAAGGTCCTCCCTGGCTTCTCCCACCAGGCCTGGAGCGTCCGCTTCTGGTTCAGTATCCAAAAAGAAAAAAAATTAAGTAACAGAAAGGTGGACCGGTGAGTTTGGCCAAAAAGAATAAAACACCACCCGGTGAGACCCAACCCCAAAACGGGGTCATCGTGTCTCCCCAAGCAACAATCTAACTTACCAAATGTCCCTAAACAAACAAAATACGAAAACTGGACTACCAGCACTCACACAGTCTGAAGTACAAATAAAAAGAATAGAAAAGGTAACAGTCCCTCACTGTTAACCCCAGCTGTCCTCCTCCTGGACAACTGTACAGACATTGCCCTCAGTGTCTCCCAAAATTTAACTAAACTCAAACGGACTTCAGTGGCACAGGTCCACACTTCCTAAGTTTAGGCAAAAGATTCAACCTGCACTTAAGGTGCTTCAATCTACACAGAACTCTAAAATAAACAAATAGAGTCAAGAGCTCAAACAACTCAACTACTACTCCTCCAGGAGCAAACTCACAAACAAATGGAGAGGGTAGAGCTCTCTTCAATGTTTGTACACCACACAGCACCAAGGCTGTCACTCAACACTAAGATTTACCTTAAGTGTATCTTCATCTGGTTCCAAGATGAACTTCAGCTGACATCTAGTGTTTCCTACACTAGCCTCAAACAAGCTTAAACTTGATTCATACAGCTTCCACTAGCCTCCACTAGCGTACTCACACAACCCTAGTAAGCAATAAAGCTGTTACAAGAGCACCCTTGCTCTACATGAGCTGTTTAAACAGCCCCAAACCTCAAGGGCTTGAGCTCAAAACACAACTCCCTTCAGGAGTACTCACCAAAATGACCAGGGTGGACGGAGAACATCCTTGGTCCCACAAACTGTTTCAGATAACTCCACAGAAGCTCAGCTTCTCCATTTCATGCAGCAAACCCTTGTTTCATGCAGCAAACCTCCGTGCTCTTCATGACCACAGCCTAAATGTTTTATAGGCAGGATCGGCAGTTTGGCAGCAGCTCTGCCTAATCAAGCCTGATTAGGACAAGCTGAGTAAAAAAGGTGCTGCAGTAGGTTGCTACTGTTTGTTTAGCAGACTGCAGCCAACCTAAACAAAACAATGATGTTTTTAAAACTGTCTTACCTCTAGGGTACATAACATTAACATTAAACTGATTTGTACAAAGCGTTTATAAGGTTGTCTAATGTAAAGCAGAGCACTAGCATCTTACCTAGCACTTCTATATGCACCCTTCTAGCTTAAGGCCTTGTTATACTCGGCAAGACGGCCTGTCGCACATCTTTTACCCCCCGTTGAGTGAGCAAACATTGCGCAACTTTTGGCCGCACTCCCGCTGTGATCCCCCGGTGACAGCGCGTCGTGTACATAGCCCCCAGTCAGAACTCCGAGACGCCGACGATGCGGCTCGCAGCGTGTGATTGGTTCAAAGTTTGTGGGCGTTTTTTGTTTTTGCTTTGACAGACACATGGATAGTTTTGAAGAGAAACTTGTCTGTGTGTGCGCGCGCACGCAAACCGTGCGCCTCAGCACACTTTGCGCATTGCACCCAACACACACACACACACACACCAATACACATATATATATATAAATATATATATATATATATATTTATGCGCGCACACAAAAGCATGCGCGCCTGCATGCACCCTTTAAAATAAAGAAAATTCCACTGTTAAACAACAAGCCGTGGTGGTCTAGTGGTTAACATGTCGCGCTGCCACTCTAAAGGACATGAGATCGAATCTCACATGGTTGAGTTTTTTTTATTTTTATAATATGGTTATACGGGTACAACGTGCAAAACTGTAACTAAAGCCTATTTTTATTTTACAGAAGAGAGCCATAATAATTATTACAAGAAAATATTACTGCCATCCATCAAATGTTTTGTTTGCTATTTGAATTGATTGTTAATTTTGTTTGAAGAAGGGGCAGAAATAATGAGATTTTTTTCTTCTTCTGCCTCCTTTCATTTCATGTGCCTTATGTAACTTACTTCATACGCCACTTTGCCTCTATACCAACATCAACTACCTCATACATATACTGTGTACATCAACTTATATGCTGCTGTGCCACTCTTTGCAAATGTCAACGCTAGAAACTTCAGTTTATTTTATAGATTTACGTTTTTATACTTTTCATACTACTATGCAAAAACTCAGGACAGTATTACACTTTTATTATTTCATTTTATGCTTATGTTCATTGGGTGTTTGGTGTTTTAGGGGTGTTTGGTGTTTCAGTGTTGGTGTAAATTTTCATACTTTTATACTATTATGAAAAAACTCAGGACAGTGTTACACTTTTTTACTATTTTATGCTTATGTGTATTAAATGTTTTAGTGTTTAGTGTTTAGATGGTTACTGTTGCACCGAGGGACTGAGAGAAACGCAATTTCGGTCCTGTGTATGTCCTGTACATATTGCAGTTCTGACAATAAAGTTGACTTTGACTTTGATGTATTGTTTTGTTTTATAATGTGGTTTTGTAAATAATTTTCTTGTGTTTTTACAATTTGAAATGAATAAATTCAATAAAAAAAATAAAAAAAAGTTGGAAGAGGGAGGGAAGAGGGAGGGATTTATTACAATTTATCCCCCACGTCTTGCCAAGTATAAACACTCAATGCGGTCGGTGACACACATGCAATTGCATCATCGCTGGGTTCACTCAACGGGGGGTAAAAGATGTGATACACTACTAGTATAAACCTAGCTTTACTCCAACTTATAGGGGTCAACTCCGACCACTACTATTTTTTTGCAGATATCTAGCTCTTGTGCCTTGGTCAAGAGTATCAATATACTTAGCTCTGGCAGCTCTAGTCTGTTTGTTCGCCATCTTCCACAACTGTAAACAACAGCGCAAGCGGACGTAAACAACCGGCATCTGCTATGAATTATGGGTAATGGCGCCAAGTCAGGAATACTGTGGATACAAGTAGTGCTGGGCGATATGACGATATATATCGTGGGGACGATAGAAACGTGTCTATCGTGCTACTTGCCTTCTATCGTCTCTATCGTTTATAAAATAATTGTATTAATTATTCATGCAAATAAATAAAGTAGGTTACGATGAAATGTATTGGTGTTGTCACTTTGCTTAAACTCAGTTTAAATATGTGATAAATAAGAATAAAATAATAACTTTCGCAAAGAAGCTTACAGGTAGTCCCCGACTTACGAGCGAGTTCCGTCCCTAGGGGGCGCTCGTATGTCAAAAATTCGTAAGTAGGATCACATAGTAAAAAAAAAAAAAAAAATTATTATTTTTTTTTACTTTTTTTTTTTTAAATAAATGAATACATGTACAGTACTGGACAGTCACCAAGCACTTAGCCTATCCTAACACAGTTTTTAAAGATGAAGGAATAAGTTGAATTGTCTCCCTTTCACATAAAGGGAGCAAGCTCCCTATGGAGCCTGCAGGGAGGAGGGAGACAATTCAACTGACTCCTTCATCTTTAAAAACTGTGTTAGGATAGGCTAAGTGCTTGGTGACTGTACAGTACTGTACATTTATCTATTTATTAAAAATATACAGTATATACAGTATTTTTATTTTTTATTGTTTTTTATTTATAAATAGATAAATGTACAGTACTGTACAGTCACCAAGCACTTAGCCTATCCTAACACAGTTTTTAAAGATGAAGGAGTCAGTTGAATTGTCTCCCTCCTCCCTGCAGGCTCCATAGGGAGCTTGCTCCCTTTATGTGAAAGGGAGACAATTCAACTTATTCCTTCATCTTTAAAAACTGTGTTAGGATAGGCTAAGTGCTTGGTGACTGTCCAGTACTGTACATGTATTCATTTATTAAAAAATTAAAAAAAAAGTAAAAAAAAAAAATATATATATATTATTATTTTTTTTTATGAGATGCATGCTCGTAAGTCCGGGACCTCGTAAGTAAGAGCGCTCGTAAGTCGGGGACTACCTGTATTATGGTTTTGCGACATGACGGCGCTGCTTTATGTTTGACGCAAGCGCGGGTTTGCGACACATGCTTTACATTGTTAAACTCGAGAGCAATGGAGACGCAGGGGCATGAAGCCGGCGTCACAACAAGGAGAAACAGCTGCACAGGCAACCCAGGAAGAAGAACTTTTACCAAAAAGAGGGGGAACGTCTTTTATTTGAGTACATTTTGGATTCAAGAAGTCTGTCACGGAGCAGAAAACGGTAATCTGCAAACTTTGTCACAAGGCCGTTCCCTCGCCCGACACTAACACAACCAACACAACCAAACTACAACACAAACCAAATACTAAATTAATTGTGGTATATCGTGATATATATCGTTATTGCGATATAAAAAAAAGCCCATATCGTGATATATGATTTTTTTTCCATATCGCACAGCACTAGATACAAGTGTGATCATGAAGCAGACAAAGCCATGGTTTTACAGGGACTCATGTCAAGTTGAACAGTCCACAATGGAGACAAGAACAAAGTAAAAAGCAGCAAACACACAGAGTCAGGCTGAACAAGTCACTGCAGTCGCTCTCTCATTCATGTCACATCTTCATGTTGCTGCTTGAAAAGTCAGAGGAAAAACTTCCCATCAAAGCAGACTGGTAATTCACCAGTTTACAACAAGAAATCAAATATGAAATTCTCTTTTTTGTTCTTGAGGACTTACAGGACTCAGTTAGAAACAGTTTTCTTACTTTGTGTCTGAGGGTCCAGGTTCAGGACTGAAGTCTGGAGGTTTATCTTTTGACACGTCACTCTTCATGGGCAGACAAGTGGATCATGGAGACTTTTCCTTCAGCCAACCTTCCATCTTCTGGTCTTCAGGTGGTCTGAGAGAGAAACCAGTCAGACTCAGTTTCATGTGGTTCAACTTATAAAATCAATCATCAACACTAAAAAAACTTTAATGTAAAAAAAGAAGCTGAAGAATCAGAACACAAACTCAGTTCTATTCACAAATAAATGTTTCAGGATCAATAATCAATGAGTTTAAAGTTTTATCAGATGATTAAGAAGTTAAAGTGTGACAGAGACAGCAGTCACTTTAATGCTGGACACTTTGAATAAAGCTCTTAGAAAATAAAGTGACATTCTGAACAAATTGAACTGTGGTCTCATTCTACAGCTCATAAATAATAACAGAGATCATTTCAGAGATTTGACTGTAGAATATTAGTTTCATTCATTTATCAAACCTCCTCACTGTGTTCTGTACAGGAGACTTTTTATGAAGCTTTCGATCACAAACACACATTTTTATCAACTCATTTCACTTCAGTGTTGTTCAAAAACTCCCAAAGCTCATGTGTTTTGATTTGACCACTCTTTCACTGCAACATATTTAATATTGATTTATTTTAAAGAACAGTCAGGTGAAACTGTGTGACTGCAGCAGAAGAAGTTACTGTTCTGATGATATTTTAACAGTTATTTCAACAAATAAAACAGAATTATGTTAAATATTTGAATATAAACTCGTTCATTCCATTAATTTCCATTACTCTGCATCTGTTTCTGAATACAGGCTGTTTTAGTGTTGATCCATTCATTTACGAGCTGTCCCTGAACGCACCGTGAAGCCGTAACAACCTGTGTAGAAGCGCAACATGTTTTCAAGCAGTCTGACCGCAGGGTTCTTTCCAGATGTTTGGACCTTCGAGTCCATTTGACAGAACTTCTGGGTTTAACGTTCACCGAACAGAGTTTTTATTGAGTTTCCATCGTTTCATTTTTGGACCAATAGAAGAACCAGAACAACATCTGACCCAACATGAAGAACCGAACACTTCTGACTCACTGACACTTTAATAAAACACCACGCGCGCACAAAGCCTCTCCCAGTGAGAACAAGTGGTGAAATCAAGTTTCACACTCACCCAGTTTAGTCTCTAAATGTCTCCGTGTGTTCCTCCGTCTAAAATGGAGCTGAACTCTGAAACACTTTCACTTTGGATTGTGCGCGTCCACGGCGGTTAACTTTTTTTTATTTATTTTTTTACTTTATCGTCTTTTACACGTGACGTCACGGCTCGTATCACGTGGGTACCGGGCGCCATGTTGGTGTGTGTTGACGTCGTCATCAGAGATAGGAGATTCCCTAAAACAATGGCCCTCATGCACGAAAATGTTCGTATTTTTATCCTAAATTTCTCCTACTTTTGTGCGTACGAAGCATTCGTATGAACATGCCACGTCAGATCCAACAAAGTCTTCTATCCACAGGAAAAGCGTGTAAACGGGCTGCTTAAAGTTGATGGATCCCACCTGTTCTACTCACCTGCGCGTGCTCGCGTGAAGGTCATTTACATAATTTCCACCCCTCAAAACACCATATAAGGCCACGTTTCCTGCCTTCTGACAGCAGGAAGTGTCCATTCATTCAAACTCAAGAAGTAAAAGGAGGAACTTCACGCGTTCGGAGATCTGCTCTCAGTCGCGCTGTGGCTACCCCCCCCCCCACCCCCCCGCAAGTGTCGGATGGTCAAATATCTTTAATTTTAGTGTACTGTGTTACATTATAGTTTCACTTATTCAGAAGAGCCGTGGCGCACCGCTACCCCCCACCCCCCCGCAAGTGTCGGATGTGTTTTTCAACAGAAGCATTTTAAAATGTCTCGAAACTACAGTTAACTTCATATTAATATTGTAGTGCATATGTTTTGTGTCCCGTGGGTCGTACAGTATCAGAAATCAAGAATAAATGGTTTGATCTGAAAATGGCTTCAAACAAACATCTCGCCGCAGCACGGACAGGAGGTGGTCAGGAGATGGTCAATCCTTGACCACCTCCTGTCATGTTGGCACGCGTCTTGCTGCGCAAGGAGGTGGTCAAGACGCGTGCCAACATGACAGGAGGTGGTCAGGAGATGGTGGACAATAAATGCCACGCTGCAAGACGCGTGCCAACATGTTTTGCAGCACAAATGATGCGCGCACCTCCTGCTCATCGCGCACCTCCTGCTCATCGCGCACCTCCTGCTCATCGCGCACCTCCTGCTCATCGCGCACCTCCTGCTCATCGCGCACCTCCTGCTCATCGTGCACCTCCTGGTCAGGGCGCACCTCCTGGTCAGGGCGCAACCACATTCTGCAGGTTATATTTCGAATCAGATATAATAATCAATTGCTCCGATGGTGTTTGGCACAAGATCAGTCTTAATTCGTACTTGTTCTGCGGCGGTGTGGGGATTTTATGTACCTGGGTGTTAATATGAGGAGCGGCTTTGATGACCAAGGGGAGCGCACGGCCTGCGCGACACACCAGACAAATTAAACTTAAAATTATAATTCTAATTCAAACAGAATAACCTATTGTCAAGAATAATTATGGTGCGTGAATTTTTTAAACCCAAAATATTTTCTAAATAACGAAATATGAAGTTATTCGTGGAGAAGATCCGTCTGGATGACAGCAGACTGACGCTCCTAAAATATACGACAGGTCCGGACCACTCGTAAATTTTGTTCGTATCTGAAAAAAATCGTAGGATACGAAAACATTGTTGAATGCCACAAATGATCCTAAATCACTCGTACGCACAGTTTAAGAACAAATCTGTGCTTACGAACGGTTCGTGCATGAGGGCCATTGTTCGATTTTATTTGGAAAATAAAAAGGTTAATCTAATCCGAAAAAATGTTATGATAAATAAGCTGTGCTCTGGTGGGTTTAATGTATTAGACTTACAGACTCTAAACTCCTCCTTTAAAATTAAATGGATCAAAAGATAGGCTATCTCTTAAATCCAAACTCTTTGTGGAACTTCATTTCAACACATGTATTTGAAGCATTGGGTGGTCTATCTTTTATTTTAAGGTGTAATTACAACATTGACAAAATTCCGATCAAACTCTCCAACTTCCACAAACAGCTGTTTTTATGCTGGACTCTGGTTCACAAACACAATTTCTCTCCACACAAATACTATACAGTATCTGGAATAACAAAGACATCTGTTTTAAACATAAATCTACTGTATCTTCTTTAAAAATTGGTTTGACAGAGGAATAGTTCATGTACATCAGTTATTCAACAAAGACGGCAACACTTACTCTTATAGTGAATTTTTAACAACGTATAACTTTCCAGTACTACCAAAAGAATTTGCAATTGTCTTTGATGCAATTCCATCTGGTGTGAAAATGTTGATGTCAAATCCTGTACACAACAGCACGAACTATTTAACTGAAGAATTATTCATTGGTAACTCTGACCCTTTTTTAAGTGAAAAAACAAATAACAGATGTATTAGAGAATTAATAATTAGAGATTGTATTAGTAAACCTGCTTCTATATTCTTCTGGTGTGGTGGACCACTAGGGGGCTCTACTCACACCCAGTGGACAGAATGTGTACAGGATGCTTTTATTGTGAAAGGTCCAGAGGACCGGATATGGTGTTGGTATATAAGGCGGTGTTGGGTGTTTCCCGCCAGTTGAGTAGGAGTTGATTAAAAGTGAAGAACTACATCCCGTCTCCTGTGTCGTCTCTTCACCACCTCCTACACTGGTGACCTACGTGAATTGAAATGACGACATCTGAAGGTCCAGCCAGCTCTCCTCAGCTGTCCGAGGTTGTGGAACCTCCACCGGCGGCCCCGCTCGCTTTTGCGGTGGCCGTTAAAATCCCGGACTTCTGGCTGCACGCACCTCAGTCGTGGTTCGCCCACATCGAATCACAGTTCGCTCTTCGCGGGATATCTGCAGACGACACCAAATACCACCATGTGGTAGCTTCACTGGACCCATCGTCCACACAGCGGGTAATGAGCCTGCTCGAAGACCCTCCTGCACAAGGAAAATACGACGCCCTCAAAGAGCTCCTTCTGCAGCGTTACACGCTCTCAGACGCGGAGCGCGCCGAGAAACTGTTTTCCCTCTCCGATTTGGGCGACGGCACAGCTCTGGAGCTCATGGAAGGCATGTTGTCTTTGAGGGGGTCGGCAGACTGTGAGTTTATCTTTCTCCACCTCTTCCTTCGCCGGCTCCCAGCTCCAGTGCGCACCGCTCTGGCCAGCTCCTCGTTTCTGCAGCAGAAGGATTACCGCTCGCTGGCCCGCGAAGCCGACCGCATCCTGCTGGCTGCGAGGACGTTCGCGGTACAGGCGGCAGTCCCCGGATCTCCAGCAGCACCTCAGCTTCAAGCATCGCCCTCAGCGCCGGACGAGCCAGTGGTCGTAGCAGGAGTCGCCCGCAGGCGGTAGAGCTGTCATCGGGCCGGAAATCCACGGCCCTACCCTACCCGAGCCCTTAGTTTAATTACCCAAGCCCGAGGGAGCCCGCTGATTTCCTAGAAATCACCGCCCGACCCGACCCTACCCGATTAAAAAAAAACAACAACAACAACAAAAAAAAAACACTACGTTTATTTATTAAGCTTTTACTGCGTTCTCCCACTCAGCAAAAGAACTTGATGTTGTTCTTCTGTGTTTTGATGGAGGAGGTGTGAGCGCGCTGCTCGCGGTGACTTTTGATGTTGAAGCTTCAGGAAGTTCAGGTGCGGCAACTTGTTCCGCCGCAGATGAGAGCAGTGTGCGGACGTGAGCGTGCACCTGACGCACGTCAGCTGGTGACATAATTTTGAGCTTGTTAAAGTCGTGGATAATAATTTTGCGCTCCAGCACTTCTGCATGTCTGCGGCGCAGAAACACCTGCTGCGGAGAGTCTGTGTGTGAGGACTGGCAGTGTTGCTTCAGTTTCTCATTCCAGAGACAAACCAGGTTGGTGGGATATTTGTCACCCTCCAGTTCTCTCTGTGCACGGTAAAATGGTTCGAGAAATGTCACTAAAAAGTCCAGCATGTCGGGGGAGACGCTGTCCAGGCGCGCACCGCGCGCCTGCTCTCTGGCTGAGTTGCGCAATTTAGTGGCTGCGCTGCGGTTTTCACCATCTAAATTCACTCTATTAATTATTTCCTCATCAGTAAACTTACTGCCTTATATTCTTTACAAGCAGATTAAAACAATTTTATATTGTGTGCATTTTTATTTAGTTTTGTTTGTGCTGTATGATTAAAAAAAACCACATCAAAGCCCGAGCCCGACCCGGCCCGCCAATCAAACGCAAAAATATGGCCCTACCCTACCCGAAGTCGGGTAGGGCTCGGGTAGGGTCGGGCTCGGGCGAAGAAACGACACCTCTAGCAGGCGGTCAGGGGCCGCCTTTTGTTTATACCACCAGCGCTTTGGCGCCAAAGCACGACGGTGCGCCCTGCCGTGCAGCTTCGAGCCGTAAGGAAAAAGACGACGTCAGCGCACGCTGGCAGCCGCGGCCGTTGGCGACAAGGAAAGGCTGCTTTTCATTGAAGACTCGAGGTCGGGGAGGCGGTTCCTGCTAGACTCCGGCTCGCAGAAGAGCCTCGTTCCCCCGTCTGGCTTCGACAGGTTAGCAGAAGGCTGCGGGCCGCAGCTAACCGCGGCTAACGGCTATCCCATCAAGACGTTTGGCGAAAGGTTGGTGACTGTTCGTTTCCATGAACGGGACTTCCAGTGGAACTTTGTGGTAGCTGCTAGCTCAGTCCCTATTTTAGGGGCTGATTTTCTTTGTGCTCACGGGCTCCTGGTTGATTTAGCTAACAGACGTTTGATCGACGCTGTGTCTTTTTCGTCACTGCCTTGTGAGACGCGAGGAGCTGGGCCTTTAATGCATGCTAACTTTTTAGCTTCGGGTAATGTGTTTCAACGTTTATTGTCTGAATTCCCCTCGCTGACTGTTCCTGATTTTGCAAACACAAACACAAAACATGGGGTTGAACATTATATTCCCACAACGGGCCCCCCGGTGTTCGCACGTGCACGCCGCCTCGATGCTACTAAGCTAGCAATAGCACAGGAAGAGTTTGCTAACATGGAGCGTTTAGGCATCGTGCAGCGCTCAAACAGTCCGTGGGCCTCCCCCCTCCACATGGTGCCCAAGGCAGACGGCAAATGGCGTCCATGTGGGGATTTCCGCCGCCTTAATAACATCACAGAGAACGATCGTTATCCCATCCCCCACATCCAGGATTTTTCAGTGCACCTGGCTGGGACCTCCATTTTTTCTAAAGTAGATTTAGTACGGGGGTACCACCAGGTTCCTGTGCATGTGGAGGATGTCCCTAAGACCGCTGTTATCACGCCTTTCGGCCTGTTTGAGTTTTTGCGCATGCCTTTTGGTCTTAAAGGTGCAGCACAAACATTTCAGCGGTTGATGGATTCAGTCCTAAGGGGTCTGTCCTTCGTATTTGTGTACCTGGATGACGTCCTGGTGGCTAGCAGCTCGGCTGAGCAGCACATGTCCCACCTCCGTGAGGTTTTTCAGCGCCTGGCAGCACATGGCCTGATTGTAAATACAGCGAAATGCCAGTTTGGGCTGCCAGTCATTGACTTTTTGGGCCACCGCATTTCTGCAAGTGGTGCTGTTCCATTACCAAACAAGGTGCAGGCGGTCTCTGATTTCCCACAGCCCCAGTCTGTTAAAGCGCTACAAGAATTTTTGGGAATGGTTAACTTCTATAACCGTTTCATCCCCGGGGCAGCACAACTGCTGCGACCGCTCTATGGAGCGCTGAAAAAGAAAAAGCCCAACGACAGTGTTGACTGGACACCAGAACGCCTACAGGCATTTGGTGATGCTAAAGCTGCACTGGCCACTGCTGCCCTTTTGGCCCATCCATCCCCAGCGGCGCAAATAGCTTTAACAACCGATGCATCTGATGTTGCGGTGGGGGCTGTGTTAGAACAGCAGGTTTCCGGGGTTTGGCAGCCGCTTGCATTTTTCAGCCGTACGCTGCGGGACAACGAGCTTAAATACAGTGTTTTTGACAGGGAGTTGCTGGCGCTTTACCTGGCCACACGCCATTTCAGGTTTTTCCTGGAGGGCCGCCGGTTCACTGCATATGTTGACCACAAACCCTTGGTGTTTGCGATGTCAAAAATTTCTGACCCCTGGTCTGCTCGCCAGCAACGCCACCTCGCAGCGGTGTCTGAATTTACTACAGACATTCAGCATGTGGCTGGAAAATCCAACGTGGTGGCGACTGTCTCTCTCGGGTGCTGATCTCTCCCGTATACGTTGGCATCGATTTTTCTGCTATGGCTGCGGACCAACGTGGCGATGCAGAAATACTCGAGCTCCAGTCCGGGCCCACAGGCCTCGAGTTGGAGGAACGGCAGGTGAATGACGGAGGTCCCCTCCTACTCTGTGATGTTTCTACTGGCAGGCCCCGCCCCCTGGTTCCAGTTTCATGGCGACGCCGCGTTTTTGACTCCTTACATTCCCTGTCTCACCCAGGTGTTAGAGCCTCGGTGAAACTGGTCAGTGCAAAGTTTGTTTGGCCCGGTCTGCGTAAAGCGGTTAAGGAGTGGGCAGCAGCGTGTGTCCCATGCCAGCGTGCTAAGGTTAACAGACACACCAAAGCACCTTTGGAACCCTTCTCCATCCCAGGTCGGCGGTTTGATCATGTGCACGTAGACCTGGTGGGCCCTCTGCCTCCATCACAAGGTTTTACTCATCTGCTGACTATGATAGACCGGACCACCAGGTGGCCTGAGGTGGTTCCTTTGACATCCACGACATCTGCAGTGGTGGCCCGGGCATTTTTGTCTACCTGGGTGGCGCGTTTCGGCCCCCCTTCAGACATTACATCAGACCGGGGCCCGCAGTTTGTTTCTGAACTTTGGTCTACCATGGCCAAGAGTCTGGGGACTAACGTTCACAGGACCACCGCTTACAACCCCCAAGCTAATGGTTTGTGTGAACGGTTTCACAGGTCATTGAAAGCCGCACTTCGCGCTGCATTGACCGGCGACAACTGGATTGACCGTCTTCCCTGGGTTTTGTTGGGGTTACGTACCGCAACCAAAGAAGACCTGAGCTCTTCCCCGGCTGAACTGGTTTACGGTCAGCCTGTGCGCGTCCCCGGTGAGTTTTTACCTGAGGTACCCTCACCACAATTCGCCCCACCGTTGCCACATTTTTCACCTCAGGAGGCCCCTTTTCGTGTCCCCGGCCCGGTACACCATTGTTTACCGCAGTCGTTTGTCCCTAAGAGTCTGGAGTCCTCTAAATTTGTTTTTGTCAAACACAATGCACACAGGACACCACTACAGCCTTTGTATGATGGACCGTTTCGGGTTCTTCAACCAGGTCCGAAACATTTCCTTTTAGATTTAGGGGGTCGTACTGAGACTGTCTGTATCGATAGGCTTAAACCAGCTCATGTTGTGTCAGATGATCAGGTTGTTACGGCCCAGGCTCCTCGCAGGGGCAGACCTCCATCCACATTGCTAACGGACTGCGATCCTTCTTCCAGAGACTCTCAACGTTCATTGGAGCCCGAATCTTCTGTAGACCCTCCTCGTAGCCCTCCGCTTCATCAGACTGGTTCTGCAGGGCCCAGGTTCAGCCGTTCTGGTCGTTTAATCAAACCTAAAATGCGGGACTAGTGATGGACCTTACTGGGTGTTCTGGGGGGGCGTGTGTGGTGGACCACTAGGGGGCTCTACTCACACCCAGTGGACAGAATGTGTACAGGATGCTTTTATTGTGAAAGGTCCAGAGGACCAGATATGGTGTTGGTATATAAGGCGGTGTTGGGTGGTTTCCCGCCAGTTTAGTAGGAGATGATTAAAAGTGAAGAACTATATCCCGTCTCCTGTGTCGTCTCTTCACCACCTCCTACACTGGGATAATTTATTTAATGATATCTGTTGGAAAGATGTTTGGTTGTTACCTAGAAAATACTTTATAACCAATAAGATTCGAGAAGTGTCCCTAAAGATTCTGCATAAATGTTATCCTATAATCTCCAAGTACCGTCCAAACGTAGACCCAATGTGTTCACTCTGCCACAGCTCTGAGGAGACCATCATCCATCTCTTCTGGGACTGTTCTCATACTCAGGTGTTCTGGAAAGACATTTTCATGTATGTAAATAGAAAGTTAGAAATTGACCTACCATTTGACGCTAAAATTATACTGTTTGGTTTCTTTTGTCCAAATATTTCAAGTGAGAAAGTTTTTGTTGTAAATTTAATACTACTCTTAGCCAAATTTTACATCCACAGCTGTAAATTCTCCTTGCTAAAACCTAGATTTATAGTGTTTTCTAATTATATTTCTTCTTACTTATCTACTTTAAAGTATTGTACTAATGCAAAAGCTTTAAAAACTAAAACAATCTGTAACGAATTTCTGTTGTAAGCTGCCCAAGACACATTTTTGTTTTTGTTTATGTGCCTTTACTCTCTGTTGTGCTATGCATGCCTTAAGTCTCGAGCCATGTTTGACATTGTAAGTTTTTTTTGTACTTGTTTTTTCTATAAAAAAAATTAAAAAAACTGGAGCTGCCGTTCCGTGCGGCCGCCATCTTGGATGGGTATATTTCGCGCTCCCAGCGCATTTATTTGTATTGAAGAAGCTGTATGCTCCACTAAAAAACAATCATAACTTCACGAATTCTTACCCGATTTTCACACGGTTTTGTTTGTTATAAACGTCAGAGATGTGGTTATGACGTGTGACACTGCTACTCAATAAAAGTATGTGCTTTCATGCTTAAATACTTTGTTTTATGCTCTTTAACAAAGATACACATATGGCATGGGATATTAATAAATGTATACATTTTTAAATAAAAAAAACTAGTTTGATTGTTCATTTGAATTTATTTTACTCTCTCACTCAAACACAGCATACAATACAGAGTCTTGTGTACAATGCTACAGCAACTATTTTTTTTATTATTTTTGAGTGCTGTGCATGTAAACAGTTGTGAACGAACCTTTTTTTATAAGACCTGAAAAAGTAATCTAAACCCTCCAGGTCCTTTCACTACCCTCCCTGCAATTGGGGCTAAGAAGTCAAGCCTTTCTTTCAGCTCCTCATTTAGAAGGTTCTTCCTCTTCAGATCCTCCAGAATACTCTTCACGGTTTTCTTTGCTCTACGCTCTCGGGCCTTTGCATTCACCTTTTCTCGCTCTAGACTCTCCACTTTATCCAAAGCTTCATTGAGTTTGGCCTTTAGACAAGTGGGTGAACTGATAGGGACATCAGCTGATAGGGATACTGTCTCATCTTGTGCTGTCACATTGCCTGACCCACTTGGTGAAACACCACAACGGACCATCAAACGGCGAAAAATGGCCTGGAACTGTCCTGCAGTGGGATTGTTATTCCAGCCTCCTAAAAAGATGGATATAAATAAAACATTTACACACTTAGATTACAGAGCTGTTTAATGAGGACAGTCAGATCCATAAAAAATATTTCTTCAGAGGGTAAGGAAACCGCATAACAATATTTCCCCTCAGGTTATAAAAAACATACATACTGGTGTCTGAAGTGGTCTATCACATCAAAATATACTGTAAACTAGGGATGTGTTAGCATACAAAAATCTGTACTAGAATTTGCCTACCCAAATGGTACTGATATCCAGTCTGGCCCACAGACTAAAAAGACTAATTATAAATGTAAAAATTATACCTGATGCCCTGATAGAGTTGAACAAAAGTTCCAAGTGATCCTGACTGAAGCGGTATGTACAGACATAACGTAGGACAACATTAGCAATGATGACAAAATATAAATGATCAAATAACCAAAACTATTGTTCAATCTTACTTGTGAAAGGTAATCCCATGTGATCTACTTTCAACACTGCGCTGGTTATTGCAACCATAAGCTGCACAAAATACGGGCATAGTAACTCGCCCTGTGTTTACTCCCGTTGGCTCTTAAGTGGAAACCCCCATCCAATATGGCTGCGCTGCGCGATGCGATTCTGCCCACCATGAGGTATCTAGTATTTATATAATATCTATGGTCGTCATCATTACTGATAGCATAGCACAGGGGTGTCTAACTCATTTTGATCTGGGGGCCGCATACAGCTTATCTGATCTCAAGTGGGCCAGACCAGGAAACTCATTCCAAAATTACATAGAACGAACAGTAAGTCCACTTTTTTCTTTGTATTAGTGCAAAGAAGAAATAAATTATAAAAATATTTGCATTAAATTAATTGTCCTTTTACACTTTTACTCAGTTTAACATTTATTTAAGTGCATTACATATTAAAAACTGATCAGTGATTGCACGTTTTAAAACATTTAGTCAACAAACTGTTTTGTTAAACACTTCCTTGCATGTTAAAAATGCATCAAACCCATCAAAATTTAGAAATGAATTAATTTAAATTTCATTTTCCACATCTAGGAAGCAATTGTGAACACATAAATTGAGCTTTGAGCGTAGCTTTGTTTTATTAATGTTCATTAGTGAGAAAACTTGCTCACAACGGTAGGTAGTCCCAAACACGGACAACATTTTTGCAGCCAGTGCTGTCAATTTAGGATAGCGTGGTAAGAGATACTTGTAAAATGTGTCCAAGCCCACTAGGGCAAATTTGTCCTTCAATTCTACATCACACTGCAAATCAATGATTTCAAGTTGCATGTCAACAGGCACATCAGAAGCTCTGATGGTGAGTGGTGAGAGAAAAACTGCAAATTCTGTCTCGAGTTTGCTAAAGACCTGAAATCTTGTCTTTGTACTGTTTCACATCAGGATGAACGCTTGCTGCGCACCAGTGTTGCCAGGTGAGAAATGTAGGATTATCGTACTAGAGCCCTAAAATTATCGTATTTTGAGGGAAATTATCGTACATCCGTCATAAACAAAATAACAAGTATGCTATATTCACTCTGTTGTTGAATAGCGTCTAACAGGCACCCCCAGCTTTGTGGCGTCAGTACTGGTGGGAACCAGAGACAATAATATGTATTAATGTCTGGTGGCAACTAATGAGGGGCCCCCCTCCCCCCCTTCTTGTTTTGTTTCATGGTGGTTAACCACCACTGAGCTGAAGTGTAGACAGATTTAAAAAAAATAAAAATAATGAATTCTGTAAAATTAATTTAATAACTCAACTACATTCTGTCTATTAAGTTTGTATTTTTAAGGAAATAATAACTTGATCTTAAACTTTACTGATATCACTACTAAAAACATCCCTAATTGTAAATTTAATATTCATTTTATTTATTTATTTTTGGAAATGCTTTCTTCTTGTTCCATAAAGACATGTTGAACCGTTTCAGGGAAATTGCTGGTGCACATGTCACAAAAAAAGTCCTGTTGCATGTTTTCCAATTATTTTAAGAGATTTATTAAATAAAGGTTGAATGAATAAATTAAGCCCCGTGTGTCCTATTCTAATGCGAGTAAGTTCCTGTTTCTTCCTGCTTTCTTTGTACTGTATGGCTGTGTCTCAATTCAGGGGCTGCGTCCTCATGAGGACCCAGCCTAGCTGGGCCGAGTAGGCCACGCACTCACAAGACCGGGTGGGCTGAGCGAAACTGCTGAAATGGGACGGTCTAGCCTTCCGAGAGCCGGCATTGAAGTGGGTGGGGCGTTCTCTTGAAGTGGGTGGGAAGTTCTTGTGTGCCGCTTGGTGTGTGTGGAAAGAGAAGGGACGCCGCTAAAATATATTAGTTAGCTGAATACATGTATATATATTAGTGTTTCTGAGTTTACTGTTTGTTAAGAACTGATTACAAATCAGCTTATAAGGGGCGATCTGTTAAAACCCAGAGTGGACCTACAAAATGCAAGTTGTCCAGTAGCTCAGTTGGTAAATCAACCTGCGATTGGTGCAGAGATACTTTTCTTGAAGCTGGTTCGAATCTCACTCGGTACGGTTAAAACTTATTTTACGTTTGTCTTTTATTGGATAAAAAAATGAGGACTGAGATTAAAAGGAAGGAGTTTGTGAAACTCCTTTTTTTTTTATCCAATAAAAGACAAACGTAAAATAAGTTTTAACTGGACCGAGTGAGATTCGAACCAGCTTCGAGAAAAGTATCTCTGCACCAAACACAAGTTGATTAACCAACTGTGCTACTGGACATCTTGCAATTCATAAGTCCACTCTGGCTTTTAAAACATTGCCCCTTAGAAAATCCCTGCTACACACGTGTAAAATAATCTGATTTGTAATCAGTTCTTCAAAAACAGTAAACTCAGAAACACTAATACTGTATATTCAGCTAACACATTTTTTTTTGTCGTTTCTGTAGTTAAATTTTAATGAGATATATTCGAGCTGAGGTTGTTTGAGATGACTAAATAAAGGTTGAATGAATATTCGCACTGAGGTTGTTGTTGTACAGGTCCCTCTTGTAAATGAGTCCCCGTGACTCAACGAGGCTAGCCTGTATAAATAAAGGTTGAATGAATGAATGTTGTTAAAACGAGCTGATGACTCAACAACACGCAGCAGCCCGACACTGCACGCAGAAAGTCCCCCCCCCCCGCGAAATCTCTGCTGGCGCTATGAATTCTGGGATAGCCTCCGTCTTGAAGGATTCACGAATGCATCCTTCGATTTCGGCAGGAAGTAGGCCGCATTCCTCGGCCGCATGAGGAGGAGTCTTCGAATTGGGACAGTCCTCCGCGCGGGGCAATGACGTATGCGGCCGACAAATGCGCACTCATGAGGATGCAGCCCCTGAATTGAGACACAGCCATTATCTTACCTTTTTAGGAATGTTGTGTAAATGTCTTCCTGTATCAGTTATGTCCCAGTTTTCCTGTCATATTTTCTTAATATATTTCTTTATTATCATTTAACATTCAACTTTATATAAATGTTCTATCATTTTCATCACTTCTTCCAGACCGGTGTCACATGGCTCCAAGTACACGGCTCTGCTTTTTCTAATTCATGGGGCGGGCGCAGCGGACTATTCAGCCAATCATGGTCGTTGTTCTGCACATACGTCACTCTTAAGTCGCATTTAGAAAAGCACGATTGGCTGGGATTTCAAGATGCCTTCAGGGTTCACAAAAAAAACTCCGACAGACAGTTGCGACAGGCTGATGGAAATTGATCACAACTACACGTTCACAGAATGGTCAAATTATCGTATTTTTGGCCTTTTTCGGGATTATTGATCGTACATCGTACAGAGGGCAAAATTATCGTACAAATACGATAATTATCGTACACCTGGCAACACTGCTGCGCACATATCTCGGAGCAGGGTCTCCGCTTGCTATCTGCGTCTTCCATATTAAAACACAGGGCCTCTGGGTCCTAGAGGCACCCGGTTTGAGTAGGACAACAAAGGACCTGAGTGAAGTTGCCCCCCCCCCACCTTCTCGAAATNGATCGTACATCGTACAGAGGGCAAAATTATCGTACAAATACGATAATTATCGTACACCTGGCAACACTGCTGCGCACATATCTCGGAGCAGGGTCTCCGCTTGCTATCTGCGTCTTCCATATTAAAACACAGGGCCTCTGGGTCCTAGAGGCACCCGGTTTGAGTAGGACAACAAAGGACCTGAGTGAAGTTGCCCCCCCCCCACCTTCTCGAAATCAAACCAAATTTGTGTCAAACGTTTGTGCTACTTTTGTGCTGGTTTGTGCAGCAAAATTTTTTGTTTGTGCCGCTATCATTTTAAAGTTATAAAGAAATTTTTCTAGAGGTCATCAAAGGTCAACCAGCCCTCCCACCTTCTTCAAATCAAACAAAATTGGTATCAATCAACTCGGCTACGTTTGTGCAGGTTTGTGCAACAAAAATTTTCGTTTGTGCTGCTTTGGTTTATGAGAAATTAAGAATTATTTATAGGTCATCCAGAGGTCAATCCCTATAACTTGCTCCAAATCAAACCAAAGTGGTCTACTTTTTTAGTGCTCCGTTAGTGCAGCAAAAATTTTTGTTTGTGCTGCTTTGGTTTATGAGATAGTAAAAATTATTTATAGGTCATCCAACGGTCACATTGATACAACTTGCTCCAAATCAAACCAAAGTGGTCTACTTTTTTAGTGCTCTGTTTGTGCAGGTTTGTGCAACAAATATTTTCGTTTGTGCTGCTTTGGTTTATGAGATATTAAAAATTATTTATAGGTCATCCAGAGGTCACATCCCTACAACTTACTCCAAATGAAACCAAAGTGGTCTACTTTTGTAGTGCTTCATTTGTGCTGGTTTGTGCAGTAAATTTTTTTGTTTGTGCTACTTTGGTTTATGAGATATTAAAAATTATTTATAGGTCATCCAGAGGTCACATCCCTACAACTTGCTCCAAATCAGACCAAAGTGGTCTACTTTTTTAGTGCTCTGTTTGTGCAGGTTTGTGCAAAAAAAAATTTAGTTTGTACTGCTTTGGTTTATGAGATATTAAAAATTATTTATAGGTCATCCAGAGGTCACATCCCTACAACTTACTCCAAATCAAACCAAAGTTGTCTACTTTTTTAGTGCTCCAGTTGTGCTGGTTTGTGCAATAAAAAATTTTGTTTGTACTGATTTGGTTTATGACAGTGTTCCCCAAACTACGGCCCGCGGGCCGCATCCGGCCCGCCCCCACATTTGGTCCGGCCCCCAGAACAATAGTAAAAAAAAAAAAAAAAATTTTTTTTTTTTTTTTTTTTTACAAATGAATACATGTACAGTACTGTACGGTCACCAAGTACTTAGCCTATCCTAACACAGTTTTTAAAGATGAAGGAGTAAGTTGAATTGTCTCCCTTTCACATAAAGGGAGCTAGCTGGGGTGGGAGGAGTGACGATATTCCAATGCGCAGCAACGCTTTCCTCAGCCCTCCTCATCTTGTATTCTCACAGACATAGTCTTGCGAGTTTTGGGTGCGGTGACACAGCGCTCTCACGAGACTTTAGGACAGCAGTGGAGCTGTCGGTGCACAGTAAACATGGATGGAAAACTAGCAAACAAGCAAACAAAAACGTATTATTTTCACACAGAGTGGGAGGAGGAGTATTTTTTTGTTTATTCTAATTCAAAGTCTATTTGCCTCATCTGTAATTCGAGCATCACCTGGCGTGGATGGAGAGTTCTGGAGTCTGCTCTCAGACCACCTCATACTGCGCCGCGCCTCCTCCTCTCAGTGTCAGAAGTGCCACTAAGGTAGAGACACATTTATTTTATACAGCTTGCACCAGATGACACCATCCTGCTGCACAGAGCAGCTGCCTAGTTTTGATATTTAGGTTTTATTGAGGTTTGAAATAGTTGTTGGAGATTTGTAAATCTGCACCTTTGTAAGTCACTTTTTGTAAATAGTTAGTGTAAATGAGGGAGTTTTATATTGTTCAGTTCATTGTTTATTCGTTTCTTTAAAAAATATGGTGTGCTTTTCAAATATTGCGTCCTTTTACTTTGATAAAATACTTTAATTAAATAAAACTAGCAACACATTACGTTCTGTTTTATTTACTTTAAAGAAGTGAGGAGTAGGGAGATGAAAAATTTTGTTTTTTGATACTGAGACTGGACGAGTAGCTCTCGGCAAACTGCCGACTTCAAAAGTAACTCTTGGTTCAAAAAAGGTTGGGCACCCCTGATTTAGGCACTCCTGCAATCGTCACACTTTTTCCTGTTAAAAACTGACTCCGGCCCCCCACCAGAGAAGGGAAAAGTTATGTGGCCCTCACAGGAAAAAGTTTGGGGACCACTGGTTTATGAGATATTAAAAATTATTTATAGGTCATCCAGAGGTCACATTCCTACAACTAGCTCCAAATCAAACCAAAGTGGTCTACTTTTGTAGTTCTCCGTTTGTGCAACAAAAATTTTCGTTTGTGCTACTTTGGTTTATAAGATATTAAGAATTATTTATAGGTCATCCAGAGGTCACATCCCTACAACTTGCTCCAAATCAAACCAAAGTGGTCTACTTTTTTAGTGCTCCGTTTGTGCTGGTTTATGCAGCTAAAATTTTCGTTTGTGCTGCTTTGGTTTATGGGATATTAAAAATTATGTATAGGTCATCCAGAGGTCACATTCCTACAACTTGTTCCAAATCAAACCAAAGTGGTCTACTTTTGTGGTGCTCCGTTTGTGCAGGTTTGTGCAACAAATTATCTATCCTTGATAGAGAAGAACGATGGCTTGAGAGAGGAGTAAAGGAGGCCATCTTTGTGAAAAGAAACCGTCCATCATTAAACAGGGGTGGAGGCCTCCGGGTTCAACTGTCCCCCTTATACAACGCTGTTATTGCTAGTATCACTCAGCCCTCTGTGAATAGCAAACAACCATCAGGGTGCTAACGATCCATTGTTAGGCTGATGGTCCTCCTTGATCATGTGAGCAGCTGGTTTCAGGCTGTCATCAGCCAACTGGTCAATCCACTGTGAGAGGGTGCTATTTATATGACTGCGATGAATACAGCAGCTCAGACTGAGGAAGTCTTTCGGACGAAAGACAAAATGTTTCTACAGTTTTTGTGTGTGGTTTTTTTTGTTGCTTTTTTTTGAATATCCAGAGGACCATACTTTTAGATTACGATCAAGAGCAATCATCAACACTTCTTTTCAATACTTCAAGATATGCTTGTCCACTTGCATCTGCAATATGCATGCTTTGTAAAAGGAATGTATTTTTACATATTTTCCAAAACCATAACTATTTCAAGCTAGGGATAAGGGTGTTAGAAAATGGATGGATGGATAGATGGATATTATGCATGTATAAATATGTATAAGTATGGTAGCATTGGGAGAAGACAGAGGAGTCCTTATATTTATTTTCACAGATTATCTGTACCATACTGTAATATTGCAAAATATTGGTATTTACAAATACGGAGGTTGCATACTACAGCTTTGAAGATTTCGATGACTACTGATTCTCTGTTGTGTTATTTGAAATGTTTCAACATATTCATGTAACAGGATTGTTTTTATTATTATTTTGCTACACAGATGCCAAAGAAGTCATTGGTTCCCCAAACAGCTGTAATTGAAGTCCTCTGTGCTTCAAAAAATGCAGTCATAAGAAATGGCAACATCGCAAGTCCAAGTAATGGGATATGGGGAGAGCTCAGTAAACAACTTGGCGAAAAGCTAACACCAAAAGCCCTTTACACATTTGTCAAATTAAACAGACTCAATATCTGGGCTACTCTTGATTATAAAAATGAAAAGAACATGACGGAGACAGACAGCAGCGAGAGTGGCACTCCTTTTGACCAAAGCACGTCTCCTTTACAAAAGAAAGGCAATAAGACTTTTAATGTGGAGCTCCCATTTGAACAGTGGAAGCATATGATTCCAGAGAGAGTCACATACAAAAAGGATATGTTTAAAAAAAGGGCATACACTATTTTGAAGAGAGGCACATGGACTCATATTGTGAACGAGGGAATCTGGAATGAAATTAAAAGTTCTTGCACTTTTACATTTAAAAGAGCCAAGGTGTACCCCAACCAGGTGTCATCTTTCATCAAAATAATAGGTTTCTGTAAAGAGTGCAAGGGTCAACTGTACATTACATGTGAAAAGGAACCGGACATGCAATGCCCAATGGTGCTTCGGTGTGTGATGGAAAACACGGATGAATCCCTGCACACAGGGTTTTCAAAGAGACCATTGTCTGGAAGACTGCGTGAAGAAGTAAAAAAAGAACTTTGTGAAAGCAGACAGCAGCCACATGTGTGGAGAGCATCAAAGGCAGAAAAACTGATGGACTTTGGAGACCCTGAGCCAAGTCATCTACCAAATTTAGCAACTCTACGTAAAGCCAAACAAGAACAACATGAATCTGAAATACCTCATAAAACCCAATATTGTTACTACAGGCAACAAAATGTAGTTGTCCTCACAGTGGACGTATTGGTGACATTGGATTAGACAAATTCTTCTGTCACTACTGGAGTCCTACCCAAATGATGATGTACCAGACAGAGAAACACCCCATTGTTGCTTTTGATGCAACTGGCTCAGTTGTTAAAAAGCTTGTCAGGCCGAACGGCTTGTCTGAACATATCTTCCTGTATCAAGGAGTTTTAACAGGAAGCGACAACTCCCACATCCCTGTGGTTCAAATGCTGTCAGAGCGACATGATGTCCAGGGAATCACAAGATGGTTGTCAGAATGATTCGCGCTGGAGTACTAGTCCCAAAAGAGGCAATTTCAGATTTTTCTCTGGCTTTACTTGGTGCTTTGGTTAAGGCTTTCACACATCTGTCTGATTTGAAGAGCTATGTAAATGAGTGTTTTGGTGTTCTGCTTCAAAACAAATGTAGCAAACTGCCACCATGCCAAAGTCAAAGTCAAAGTCAACTTTATTGTCAGATCTGCAATATGTACTGTACAGGACATACACAGGACCGAAATTGCGTTTCTCTCAGTCCCTCGGTGCAACAGTAAACATCTAAACATTGAAACACTGAAACATATTGTAATGACCCTGTGTTTGGTTCTGCTTTGGGTCCAAGTATTTCTGTGTATTTGTTCAGTTGTACTGTACTGTGTTCTGTTGAGCTGTTGTGATTCTGTTGTCCCCCGCCCTCATGTGTTGGATTGGTCGTGGGGGCAGGAGAGGGGTAGGAGCAGGGAGGAGGGACCGGAAAAAGAGAGACGAAGAAGAAGAGCCCGGTGTGTGTGTTGTTGTTAGCAGGCAGCTAGCAGTGTGTTCGCTCGCGTGTGTACCGCGTTTTCTGTTAAGGCGTGAGCTGTAGCCTCGGTAATAGCAGCTCGTCCCTGTTTCTGAATAAACCCCGTTTGGCTGGACTCCGTCTGCTGTGTTGGCGTCATTACATTGGTGTCAGAAGTAAACCAACGCTACCGAGCTGAGTGAGTACTACTGGCTCGTCGCCTCCACCCGCGACATCAGCATCATGGACGGAGCGCTCGCCCAGGTGAAAATTAAAGCGGAGGGAGTAGAGGACGAAGAGGCTCGGAGAGAGGGGTTCACTAAAATAACTCAGGCGACGGCTGCTCCGCACAGCTCTGCAGCGAGCATGGCTGCCGAAGCAGGACTGAAGACCGGCGGGGGGGCGGGTCCGTCGACGCCATTTTCCCCAAGCGCGCCAAAAGATTCACATGGCGGCAGCCATGACAGTTACGTCGTCCAAAACGTCACCGTCCCGTTGAAGACGCCCAAGTACTCTGGTAGGTCCAGCTGGGAGGCCTTCCATGCACAGTTTGAGCTGCTGGCTCATGCAGGGAGGTGGACAGCAGAGCATAAAGCCCTGCAGCTGGCTCTCTGCCTACAAGATGATGCACTGGACTGCTTATTATTGTTAAGCTCAGAGGACAGAAAAGACTATGATGCACTAGTCGGAGCTTTAAAGAGGCGTTTTGGACAATGTGTGCAACCAGACATTTTTAAAAATAAACTCTGCAACAGGAGCAGGTTGCCAGGTGAACCCCTGCGTGTTTTGGCTAATGACATTGAGAGCCTCACACGCAGAGCCTATTCACACATGCAGTCAGGGGTCCAGAATGAACTAGCAAAAGATCAGTTCATCAGAGCCCTGGCACCACCGGAGCTGCGTGTGCAGGTTCAACTGATGCACCCCCGATCCCTGCAAGATGCATTGGACTTAGCAGTGGAGAGAGAGTGTTTGCTGGGAGTAGCAGCGGGAAACGACCTGAGAGGACAACCACCGGCATGCAGATCTGCGGAGGGGGCAGAGCTGAACCAGGAGAAACCTGCTTGGGTCTCGGAGCTGACAGAAATGGTCCGAGCGGTGGCACTGCAGTCGACGCGGGACTCCTCCGCACCCCCGGCCGTTTGTTGGGGCTGTGGCCAACCGGGACACCTCCTGAGGCGGTGTCCTAAAACAGTCAAGACGCAGGGAAACGACACGGGGTCTGCGGGGGGGAGGAATCGCAGATCCCGACCGTAGCCTCCACACCTCCATCGCCAGTGGGCGGGGGCCGACAGCTCGAACAGGGGGCCCGAGCCCAGAATCCCTCCGAAATTGACTCCGCCCTCGACCAAGCGACCGTGGTTGTGGTGGTCGGCCGCACATGTGTTGGAGACTTTTGTTATGTCCCCGTCTCAGTGGAAGGGTTTCCATGCACGGCCCTGATTGACACTGGTTCCACGGTAACACTAGTGAGGCCCGAGATGGTACCGGACTGGACTCTGATCCAACCCACCACAGTGCAGCTGCGCACAGTCACTGGGGACATGGCACCTATGAAGGGGAGGGGGACAATGACTTTTAATGTAGGTGGCCGATCTATCACCCACCCTGTGTGGGTAGCAGAGGTGCAGGACATGTGCATATTGGGGCTGGACTTTTTAAGGGCTGCGGGGTGCCAGTTGGATTTGGGTGTGGGGACATGGAGCTTCAAGGAGGGGCCTCTCATTCCACTGTTGCCCGTAGCTCCTGATCACACCCCCACGGGTCCTGTGGCCCGCTACACAGAACCGCAGATTGCAGCTGTCGAGCACATCCCACCTCAGCCCAGCCAGATTGCTGCCACCATGGCTCCCGCACCTGCGAGCCCTATGCACCCAGTGTGGGTGCCCCAGGAGACTGAAGACGCTGCAGTGACCTTGGTGCGGAAGATCTGGGCGGAAAACTGTAGGGGTTTAGACACTCGGCAGCAGGAACAACTGTTGCAGCTGCTCATGGACTTTAAGGACATTTTTGCCCTAAGTGAAGACCAGGTGGGGCGGACTCGTTTGGTGGAACATGACATCCTGACGGGAGGTGCACGCCCAATAAAATGTCATCCCCGCCGGCTTCCCCTGGCCCGTCAGGAAGCATGTGACAGGGCAGTGTCAGACATGCTGCAGGCTGATGTTATCGAGCCTTCAAACAGTCCCTGGGCGTCTGCTGTTGTCATGGTGCCCAAAAAGAATGGAGAGTGGCGTTTGTGTGTTGATTACAGACCACTGAACGGGGTGACTGAGAAAGACTCATATCCACTGCCTAGGGTCGATGAGTCACTAGACCTGGTGTCCGGCTCCAACTGGTTCTCGTCTCTGGACCTTCGGAGCGGTTATTACCAGGTCCCCCTAGCAACAAGTGCCAGACCTAAGACTGCTTTTTGTACGGGGCGGGGACTCTGGCAGTTTAAGGTGCTCCCGTTTGGACTGTGCAATGCACCTGCCACCTTTTCCAGGCTGATGGACCAGACGCTGGCTGACATTCCTCGCCAGGAGTGTCTGGTGTATCTGGATGATATACTGGTCCATGGCGCCTCTTTTGCAATGGCTCTGGACTCACTCTGTAGAGTGCTGGAGAGAATTAGAGCTGCGGGCCTGAGACTCCACCCAGATAAGTGTCACTTTATGCAACAAGAGGTGTCGTTTCTGGGCCACCGAGTCGGCAGAGAGGGGATCGGCACAATGGAGGACAAAGTAAAGATGGTGGCAGAGTGGCCAACCCCCACGACTCAGAGAGATCTTAAAAGCTTCCTGGGACTGGCTTCTTATTACAGGAGGTTTGTGCGGGGGTTCGCAAGTATAGCAGCCCCCCTTTTCCAACTACTCCAGAAGAACAGAGACTATGTGTGGACTGAACAGTGCCAGGGAGCGTTTGACCGCCTGAGGCAAGCTCTGACTGAGTCCCCAGTCCTCGCTCCTGCAGACCCTTCCCTCCCCTTCATCCTCGACACGGATGCAAGTGGCGTGGGGGTTGGGGGGGTCCTGTCCCAGCTGGGGAAGGAGGGGGAGAGAGTGGTGGGTTATTTCAGCAGGGCCTTTAACAAAGCTGAGAGGCGCTACTGTGTGACAAGGCGAGAGCTGCTGGCGGTGGTACTTTCTCTACGCCATTTTAAGTACTACCTGTGTGGCTTATCATTCACGATCAGGACTGATCACTCTGCCCTCCAGTGGCTGATGTCTTTTAAAGAACCTGAGGGTCAGGTGGCCCGGTGGCTGGAGGAGCTGCAATCCTACAACTTCTCTGTCATTCATCGGGCCGGAGCCAAGCACGCCAATGCCGATGCCCTCTCCCGCCGGCCTTGCGCTGCAGAGGGGTGCAGTTACTGTGACCGGAGGGAGAGGTTGGAGGAGGAACAGCTGCATCGGAACCATCGAGGATCAGGTCAGAGTGACTTGGCGATCTGCAGAGAGCTGCAGGTGGTTGGCACAGACAGCTGGAGGCACCATCAGGAACAAGACCCTGACATCCAACCTGTGTTGCAGTGGGTGGAGAGGCAACTGAAGCCGCCGTGGGAGGAGGTTGCTGGACTCTCGCTGGCAACTAAAGGGTTGTGGTCCAAGTTTGAGGCTCTGCGACTGGAAGATGGAGTACTGCAGAGGTCATGGAAGAACCCTTCCACAGGTGAGGAGCGGTGGCAAATTGTAGTCCCAAAAGGCCTGAAAGACGTAGTCCTGCAGGGCGTGCATGGAGCGTCTGGGTCTGGACATTTTGGTGTCACAAAAACTCTCCGTCGCCTCCGACAGGGGTTTTATTGGGGCCAGTGTAGGAGGGATGTGGAGGATTTCTGCCGCTGCTGTGACCTCTGCACGGCACGGAAGGGGCCGACGGGTCAGTCTCACGCTCGCCTACAACAGTTTGTTGTAGGAGCCCCGATGGAACGAGTGGCCGTGGACATCATGGGCCCCCTACCACGCTCAGACAGGGGAAACTGTTATGTCCTGTCGGCTATAGACTATTTTACAAAATGGCCGGAGGCGTACGCCATCCCTGATCAGGAAGCAGAGACTGTGGCAGATGCTTTGGTTGGGGGCCTGATTAGCAGGTTTGGGGTACCAGACAGTATTCATAGTGACCAGGGGAGAAATTTTGAGTCACGGGTGTTTTCTACCATGTGCAGCCGCCTTGGCATCCACAAAACAAGAACGACACCATTACATCCCCAGAGCGACGGCCTAGTGGAAAGGCTCCACCGCACTCTGGGACAGCAGTTGGCCATCCTCACAGCAGAGCATCAGCGGGACTGGGACGAGCACCTGCCACTGGTGCTAATGGCATGCCGCTCAGCTGTACAGGACTCCACGGCATGCACCCCATCGCTCCTCATGTTGGGGAGGGAGCTGCGCACACCAGCCGAACTGTCCTTCGGGCGCCCGCCGGATGCACCGGATGTTCCAGCGGGTCCCGAGTATGCCCGGAAACTTCAGGACAGGTTAGAGACGGCCCATGCGTTTGCCCGGAGGCAACAGGAGCAAGCAGGCATGCGCCAGAAACGGAACTATGATGTAAGGGCTAAGGGCCGACACTTCACTCCAGGGGAGCTGGTCTGGGTGTACAACCCTCGTAGGAAGAAGGGACGGTGCCCGAAGCTGGACAGTCAGTGGGTGGGTCCCTGCAGAGTGTTGGAGCGCCTGGGGGAGGTGGTCTACAGAGTTCAGATGCCCCAAAACAGGAGAAGAGTAGCTCTGCACAGGGACAGGTTGGCCCCCTATCAAGGCAGGTCTGCACCTCAGTCCCCAGAAGGCCAATGGTCAGGGTCTCTGGTGCGTCCGCCAACCTCCCCAGAAGCCTTATCACCGACATCGAATGATGCCCCGGCCCCAGAGCCTGTAGCGCCGCTGGGAGCTCGCCCGCAGCGGACGAGGAGGGCTCCAAGACGGTTTG